>ML258587.1:42500-67844 GCA_005239495.1 Nicotiana undulata | reverse complement strand
GACCACAGGACGGGATAGGGTCCCGTTGAATTATACCTACCTGGTAAACCCCGCCACAGCGGTCGTTTTCTACCTCTCGAACACATGGATGCCAAGCTCCTTTTCATTAAGATTTTAGGACTCCTAGTTCTAACTTAAATTTTGGAGAAAGGTGAGTGGGCTAGGATCGGGATATTGGATCGAGCAAGGTTAGGAAGGGAGGCAAGGCGAAAGGCATGCACTGGGTACCGTCGAAACGAATAGCTAACATAGTTATCCTGGTGATTTTTCCCGAATAGTTTAAGGAAGAGTCTGATTATGCTCCTCCAACAGTTCACGCCAAACGCTGTACTTCACAAAAGGTAGAAAACAAAGAACAAATCCTGAGACTAGGGTTCCCACTCTCCAGACAAAAGAAGAGGTGGATCATGCCGGTGAAAAAAGAAACAAAAGAAAAGTCTGATTCCTGATCCAAAACCGGTTTTTTGAATGAAGTTAGAAAGAAGTTCTATTGCTCCGGAAGGAAGGCGGTAGGTGGGCTTAGATAAGAAATATAGGAATTTCTTCTCTATATCAATCCTTCGATAAAGCAAGAGACGACTATAAAAAAAACTGACTTTTCCATTTACCGGAAGAAAGGTCGTCAAACTGAGCGTCTGAATAAAAGGACTCAGTCCCCGTGACTGGCCTAATGTCTGCCACCTCTAGCCAATGCACACTATAATGAGTTCAAATGCTTTCCTTTCTCCATACCTCCTACCCTCTGAACTTCCTTGATTGAGCTGGTCCAAATTGTTTCCGGCAAAGCTAGGAACGCGCGTCAAACCTTTCGACCCCGTGTTAACCACATAAAAGAGACGACTCATTCTATTCCCTCGGTTATATTTGACTAAAACCCAAAGGATATCCCAAAATGGGAATTCGGGCTCATCCCTCCCTACACGGTCGCAGTCCTCTTAGCCATAGGGTTTTCTTGCTCGCCGTAACTCCTCTGTTGGCATTGGTTCATTTTGGGTATGGCTACTGAGGATTTGATTCAATACAACGGATGAGTAAAATCCAGCAAGCTTAGACAAGATAGAAAGTAAGTAATACATAAGGTGGGTAGCGAGGAAGAAATCCAATAGCCTGCTCACGATTCAACTTCCTATTTAAGTGAATCCGCCGGGAGTGAGCCAGGTCTGGGATCTTTCCCCATAACTTTCTTTCTTTATTCTTTATTGCCTGATCTTTCTTTTTGTTGTTGAATATCTCTTTGATTAATCAATGTGTGATATTCCGAATCCTTTTTACTAATGGAATCCAAATGATCTCTGGATTGATCAGAAGATCCTTTCAATTAGCTAGAATCTGTTACTTGAACGAAACTAGATCTTGTGGAATCATATTGAATATTGGACGATATGTTGATAAAAAATTGATCCTTGTTTACCAACCACACATTGTCTACCCAAATCCCATTCTCTCGATACGTTCCTCAAAAAATCCGATTCTTCCCCCAACTAACGAAGAGATCTTGGCGGAAATGTCACATATGAAATTGAGCAAAGAAATAGCCCACTTCTTTCTCGAGAAGAGATGGGAAAGATGCTCAATATCATTTGATTGAATAGTTCACCCAACCCCTTGTTGTTTGAAGAAACCCTCCACTTCAATTGGTATTTTTTCACGAAAAGTAGACATGAGATAAGAAATCCAGTCTTTCACTAAGATTTCGAATAACGGTCCCGAATTCAAGTTGATTCTATCTCGACTCTTCCTTAGAGAAAGACGATCAAACAATTCCCAATCATGGTCCTTGCGGATCGGATCATCCATATAATATACAAAAAGAAACTCCAGATATTTGAGATCTTTCTCTTTGAATAAGATCTCAATTCCAGCGACGGTTTCATTAGATATCTTACAACTAGAATCCCTCTTTTTTCCGATCCAGTTCCTCCACCAACGCGAACCCNGAGGGGGGGGGGGGGTAAGAACCTTGCCAAATCAAAGTTATTCATTTCATTCGTTACTGGAGCCCCTACTATTACTATTCAAGACGAAAAGAGTATTTTATCGAATATGGAAAGGTCATGGGGCTAGAACCCATAGGCACCCAACTGAGGTATGACATGAAGGACGAGTTTTACTCGCTTCTGGCTCAAGCTTAGATAGAAGAGTCCAATGAGTCCACTAGTCCATTAATGGAATTTCGATAGAAAGATCAAGTGATAAAGTCACAATCCATTGAATAAGATCGGCTCAAGGTGAGAGCTCAAAAAAGAAAGAAAAATAGGCGCTTTTAAGGCCAATGTGGAGTAGCTAGAACGGATGGGAGGTAATTCGTCCTACATTGGGTGGCTTGTTAAAGCCTTGTGTTCGTTTTAATGACCCGGAGTATTCANCTTTTAAGGCCAGTGTGGAGTAGCTAGAACGGATGGGAGGTAATTCGTCCTACATTGGGTGGCTTGCTAAAGCCTTGTGTTCGTTTCAGTGACCTGGAGTCTTCGTTTGGGAAGTCTCCCTCTATGAACGTGAACTACGGAGGAGGATGGATTTGATGTAGGAGCAGAGTGGAATCTGGAGCAGGGTATCAGGTTCAGACGACCTCAAACTGGATAGAGCAGGATTGGTGGAACCTGTGGTCGTCTCAAAATAGAAAGGGGTGCAGACGTCCCAACATGAGGTGTTCCAAAAGGAACTTAAGAGAAAAGAATAGGACTGGAAAAAAGGTCCGCTCTTATAGAAGAGCTACAGAGGCGGATGCGGATTCAGTCCGAGCTAAGTTCATAGGTATTGCCTAAAAATATCAATTTTCTAGAAAAATAGAGCACTGACCTAAACTAGACCTCTTCTAAGGAAGAAAGAAGGTCAACCTCACCTCAGGTAATCACACCTTTATTTCTCGACGATCAAAGAGTCAAAACTAGCTTTCAAGCTAACCAACCATGGAGCTACCATCCAACAAGCAAAACGAGTTCTCATTCACAGATAACTAAAGTTTGTCAAGGGAGAGGGGGACCAAACCATTAGGAGGAAGAAGCAGATGGAAGACAGGGACCATCACAGTTGGGGCGGTGGATGACAGGCTAGCTCACCAAGAACATTAGGAGTGGTTGGGGAAAACTTGGATACATCAAGTCAAGGAGAGGTTAGGTCAAGGGATTTCAGACAGAAGTCCCATCAATCAGAAGAAAAGAATGTTCCAGGAAAGAAGGAAACAAGGATATCCAAAAGGATAGGCCTTGAAGGAAGGCATGAATGAGGTGAGACCGGTCTAAGGGCTACAAGATATGCTACAAGGTTGAATCAGTCCACTAAGGGATAATCTTACACATGATTTAAGCGAAGTGTTCAAGTCAAGGACTTAGGCGATCAAAGAAAAGAAGACTTGAAAGAAAAGCCTTCTATCCCACAGCTAAGGCATCCATCCAATACAGAGAGAGCGTCATATAGAATAACTCTATCCTTTGGAAACCACCTATTCCTCTCTTCGACTACCTTCACTAGGGTCAAGATTCATGGTTAGGGAAGGATCAGGTCTTTTCGAGAGCTTATTGACCCGCAAAAATAAGCTTTGTGACCGATTTCTTTGAGTCAGCTTCTTTTCCGCGCGTGATAGAGCGTGAGATTCAAGAGTTGTACGAACGAATGCTTTATTCGATCAATTTTTGCTAGCCTTAGTGAGTGATGAGATAGCGTATGATCCGTGCGCTAAGCGAGCAACAAGCATTTTCTACTTCAACAACTTCTACTTATAGGTTAGCAGTTTTGTTTTTAATTTTTTTTTCTCTTTTCTTTTAGATGATGACAAAGGAACTGAAAACTGCGAATGCTTCTAATTAATTAAATCTTTTTTTAGAATCCACTTTTCTTATATATATAGCAGAGTGATGTCTTTATGACAATTCGTCAAGTAAACCTGCGCCCAAAGTGCTTACGTAGCTTGTCTCCGTTTGGCTAAGATCCTTGATGACTGATTCATAAACCACTAACGCTTTCAGTCTTGTGTTAAGTGTTCGCTTAGCAACTAAGGTCCTAACAACTTGATGTCAGACTTTTCAACATGAGGGACATCTAACTCCTCTAACATAGATAACAGAAAGACTAGGATTAGATGCTTAACATAACGACTCGTATGCTTTCACAAAAGATAGAGGAGCGACTCCGGAGAGAGACATATAACAACTCGACTAGAGCGGATCTCGAGACTTCACCCCTTCCTTTAAACTGTTGGGCACTACATTCTATAAAAAGAAAGTGAAAATTAAAGGTAAACAAAAGAGATAACAAATGCGACATAAAGCGTCAAAGCTTCGAAAGCCTGAAATTGAGCTTGAAATTGAGTGCCCTTGAATTGAGCCCGTCGTATCCTTCCCAACCTAAGACGACAAGGCGGTAACGGAATTACAGCAACTCCGGAATGCATCATATGGTTTCTTTCAACACATGGGTTATGGCCTAGGAGAACTCATGCGACTATTGGCATTAGGGAATCCATGCGTTAGGTAAACCAACCGCACATTTCAAGAGATGGAGTGAAAGCTACTTGACTGTAATGGTTGGAGAGGACCTACAACGAGTTGCGGTTGCTTCGCAAGCAATACTCGACGGTATAGCGCATGTGTCCCATCGTCTTGGGAGCACTCGTAGTTGTTTGAGTCATTGCGTTAGGGCAATACAACTACGAGAACAAGTCGTCCTAACGCTATTGTCAAACCTACTTACGTTGTCCTTATTACCACTCGTCGGGTAGTTGCTCCATAACAACACTAGTCATTATAGCACTAGTCCTTTTTTTTCCAGCGTTAGGGGGCCCCACGTGTCGTCGCTAGCGTCACCGGTTGTTTTGAACACAGATCGGTCACACTACTGGTTGTTTGGAACACTAAGGCCGAAAGGCAGGCGGTCGGGAACACTAAAGGCACTTGCTCCGGGCGCTAGAGGCCGTTGCTCACGCAAGCGAAACGGTGTTTTGGAGCACTAAGGGCTACTAGTGGTTGCTTCGCTCGACAAGACCGAAACCTTCGCTTGCAGCATTAGAGTCGTTCCGGCACTTTGAGTTATTACCAATAGTAGTGTAAACAACATACCCGAAACTAGAGCATGCGATATCCCTCGGTGTCTTTATGGTAACCAGCATGTTTTGGGGAAAGAGTATAGCAAGCCGAAGGCGATCCTCATAACTAAAGGTGATGGGGATCGTTTGCCATAACGCTCTAATGCACGTCGTTATGGCGCTTTGTAACACTGCCGATCGGCACCTCTTGCAAGCAACCATCGGTCATAAATGGGATTAATCATACGCTATCATAGGCCCTTTTAATTTCTTTGGAGATTCTCAATGCAACATGCGCTGAAATCCGCCTAGCTACTTACTACTCTACAACACTTAAAATAAAAAATGTAATGGAATTCAAATTGGTCGATAAAAAGAACCGCGCTAGTCGGAATTTGGGGAAAGATAGAGAGCTCTCTAGGCTCTCCTGATCAAATTGAGAGTTCGCTTTGCCAGTCCATGAATATGCCGCACCCAGCAGTTCGAGGATTTGGCCAGATACGGGTCGAAGCCCAGCCTCGAAAAAGTCATGACTTTTGGGAAGACTCCAGTATCCGACCCATCTCTATCTGCCGATTCCCCGAGTTGTCGGAATCTATGGCTTGATCAGGACTAGGAGTCACATTCATTCATTTATGTTCTCAACCGGGTCATCAAGTGATTAGCCAGCTCAATCCATTTTTCCATCCAATGATCTTCACCCTAGGACTGACTCTGTTCGACCTACCTTGATTGTCTAGCTAATGCTACCGTCGCAAGCAACCTCTCAAAGAATAAGGAGTGAACGACCCTTCTATCTAGATCGGTGATTCCGTTCGTCCGAGCCAACTATCGAAAGTCTTGCAAACAACCTACATTAAGCTAAGCGAGCTAGAAGCTAAAGTGAATCTTTTTTGGCATCTTTTTCTTTTCTTTGACTGCAAATTTGTTTGGTCTTCCTCTTTGCTTCGGCCCATCTTTCAGAGCTAGAAAAAAGTTTGAGCCTTCGGGATCTCTCTTGAACGGCGGTCGGTCAGTCATTTTCTTCTGTTGATGCTAAGATTTATGCTTTGACTGTCTCCCATATCATTCGATAATAAAGATCCACTACTTGCCTTGTCGACGCTAAACTCAGTACCTCGCTTACTTACTAGTACACCTACTAGACCCATACTCCTTACGAATGTGTTCACCAGACACCTGACTTAGCAACCTTCTACTTAGACCGGCAACGATAAGGAAGGAGATCTATGGATAATGTGTCATGCCCCAAAACCGAGGGACACGACTGGCACTCAACCAGAGGACCCCGGTCAAGTGGACCTGGAATTTGCCTTTCCTATCCCACGCGTTACCCCATGATTTTCAATATACATTATTCATGAAAAGAGTAATTTCCTAAATGTCCGTGTAGCCCCCTAATTATCAATGTGGTCGACAACACACCGATAAGAAGGGCTCTACTAGACACAGCTCCGAGACATCCTAGGACTCTTTTGAAACCTTAGGCTCTGATACCAAGTTTGTCACGCCCGAAAATCAAGGGACACGACCGGTACTTAACCGGAGGACCCCGGTCAAGCGGACCTGGAATTTTCCTTTCATATCCCACGCGTTACCCCATGATTTTCAATATACATTATTCATGTGAAATAGCCATTTAGACTTAAGCATAAACTTACAACTTGGATTCATTTCTACGTTTTATCATTTCCAGCATATGATACCAAATACTTACAAAATACATACAACATTTACCAACGTGGATCACGATTCCGAACCGTACCGTTACTTACCCAAAATACATATGTACACTACCCACATTGTGTCTACTGAGACTCTAAGAGTACAATGGAGTTATACAATACTTGCCGGTAACAAGGCTCTGGCTATAACTTACACAAGTATCAAAATAAGAATCCGGGATGAATGATGGCATGAGCCACACTGGCCCCGAGAGAAGAGGGGCTCACCAAAATCGCTGATAGGACGAGGGGGAGGCACTAGTGTCGGTGTGCTGAAGTACCTGCTATAAAACCACCTACAATCATCACAAGAATGTAGCGCCCCCGGATTAAGGGACGTCAGTACATTTGAATTGTACTAGTATGCATGAACAAACTTTACTCTAAGTAAACTCAATAATGCACAGGCAAGAGACAGACAGAGAGTCACACAATTACTGCACAAGACATAGAAAGATATACAATGGAAGTTCCACAATTTTCACTTCATCAAAATCACAATTTCAATTCCATCCTTGTCCCTCCTCACATCTCACCCTTATTTCTCCTGTTGCGGCGTGCAACCCGATCCCACCTGACAATTGTTGCGGCGCGCAACCCGATCCCACCTGACAATTTCAGTCACACCCTTATCACTTCTCACATACCACCCTTATCTCCCCTATTGCGGCGCGCAACCCGATCCCACCCGACAATTTCAATCACACCAACGATGACAAATCATAGTTCAATCACAGACAATTTCAGCAATAAGAATACAACTTTTTTATACAACCTTTAGCATATACATTTATACTCTTGGATTCATTATCCTTTTAGCACCGTTTTTTTTCATAACGTGGTAGTGTGGTGGTCAACTAAAGACAGAAAAGTGTTACACTTCACATATCAACATAATTCGGACAACCAGTTGCACATATTTATAACAATACACGTACCGTATGCTCGAACACCACAAGTGATTTTACAAAGATTAAAGTTAGCCATACATACCTGGAGTCGAGTTTCCCTTTTCAACTTTAACCCACAATCACCGAACCGACTAGTACCGTCAATCTAGTTCACAATTAGACATATTCAACTCAGAATTTGAAGTCATGCATGCAATTCAGACTCTCTCAAGCATTTTGTCAAGCACTATGTGAACCCACTAGATTACCAACCCTATCATTTTGAAGTTTTCCCCAACCCACTCCCTCTTACTAGATTAGCACCATTATTAAACATGCATGCAAGGTCTTAGCTAATATTTCTAAGAATCAACCCAGGCCAACCCTCCCTTTTAAAAATCAGAAAATTAATGAAAAGAAAGAAAAGGGGTTGGGAACCCTTACCTGCTAGAATGGGGAAGAAGGGGATTACTCGAATTGCCAGGACTGAGAGACCTTGAAATTCACTTTGATGGAAGGATTACTTACTTTCTCAAGAACTCTCCTTTCCTTCTCTATATTTGTTCAGAAAACTTGTTAAAATGAAAGGGGGCAGGGGTTAAATGAAATTCGGGTCGGGTATAAAAATTTAGAAAATTAAAAGATCGTGTCGAATATGCGTCAGGAATGCGATCGCATTCCTCACATGCGGTCCGCATATCGGACCGCAGAATGGCCCCCAGGTGGACCAAATTTTGAAAACACTCTGCCCGGGTATGCCGCCAAATTTTTAATGCAAACACCACATCTGCAATTTCCAAATCATGCATCGGATAATTCTCCTCGTGATTCTTGAGTTTCCTTGAAGCGTACGCTATGACCTTCCCACGTTGCATCAACACACACCCCAAACCAGCCCTTGAAGCATCGCAGAAACCACAAATCCCTCTGAACCTTCAGGCAAAGTTAAAACCCGTGCCGAAGTCAATCTCGACTTCAATTCTTGAAAACTCCTTTCACAAGCATCGGACCACTGAAACTTAACTACTTTCTGCGTCAATTTAGTCAATGGGGAGGAGAGGGTGGAGAATCCCTCCACAAACCTCCAATAATACCCAGCTAGTCCCAAGAAACTACAAACCTCCGTCGGGGTCGTTGGTCTAGGCCAATCTTTCACTGCTGCGACCTTCTAGGGATCAACCTGAATCCCTTCTCTGGAAACAATATGACCCAAGAACGCGACTGATTCCAGCCAAAACTCACATTTCGAAAATTTAGCATACAGGTGGTGATGACGAAGAGTCTGCAGGACTGTTCTAAGGTGATTAGCATGATCTTCCCGACTCCGCAAGTAGACAAGGATGTCATCAATAAAAACAATCACGAAGGAGTCTAGAAACGGCTGGAAAATCCGATTCATAAGATCCATAAAAGCTGCTGGAGCATTGGTCAGCCCAAAGGACAATTCCAGAAATTCAAAATGACCATAACGAGTCTTGAAGGCGGTCTTAAGAATATCCTGCTCCCTAATCTTCAACTGATGATACCCAGACCGTAAATCAATGTTGGAGAAGAACCTCGCACCTTGCAATTGATCAAACAAATCATCTATTCGAGGCAATGGATACTTGTTTTTGATAGTGACCTTATTGAGCTGCCGATAATCGATACACATACGGAGCGACCCATCCTTCTTTCTAACAAAAAGAACCGGAGCACCCCACGGCGACACACTCGGCCGAATGAACCCCTTATCTAATAAATCCTTCAACTGCTCCTTTAACTCCCTTAATTCTGCTGGCGCCATTCTGTATGGTGGGATAGATATTGGCTGCGTATCTGGTAGTACATCAATCCTGAAATCAACTTCTCTATCTGGTGGGACCCTTGGAAGATCGTTCGGAAATACTTTAAGAAACTCATTCAAGACTGGCACGGACTCGGGGGCCGACACTTCTGAAGCGGTGTCCGCGACCCGGACCAAATGATAGATACACCTTTTCTTAATCATCTTGAGGCCTTAAGGCAGGAGATTAATCTACCTTTCGGCACCACACCATTCCCCTTCCACTCAATAACCGGCTCATTAGGAAACTCGAGTCTCATGACTCTCGTTCGGCAGTCGAGCTTGGCAAAACACGAATAAAGCCAGTCCATTCCCATAATAATATCAAAATCTATCATCTCCAGCTCAATAAGATCGGCCGTGGTAACGCGACCACATACCGTGACAACACAATTCTTATAGACTCCCGCTGCTGTGATAGAATCACCAACCGGAGTTGATACGAAGAACGGATCATGAAGTCGCTCGAGTTTTATCCCAAAACTTGAAGCAATAAACGGGGTAACATAGGACAAGGAGGATCCCGGGTCAATAAAAGCATAGCAATCAAGTGGTTGAACATTCAGAATACCTGTGACAACATCTGGAGAAGCCTCCGCGTTCTGGCGACCACTCAAAGCATAGAATCGGCTGGGTCCGCCTCTACCACGAGCCCCACCCCTAATTACACCACGCCCTGTTGGAGCTGGACGACGCACTGAAGAAGTGGCTGCTGAGGAACCGGATGACTGGGCAAACCCCCTACCCATGCCCTGGCTGGGTGCACGGCAGTCACGCTGAAGATAACCACTTACCCCACACCTGAAGCATAACGGGCGATTCAGATAACAGGCCTCAGTATGGAACCCTCCGCACTGAGGGCACAAAGCCCTCCCCTGCTGCTGGAACCTTCCTCCGGAACGACCTGACTGATGGGGTCTCCTGCTGTCGAATCATGACCCCCAATGACTATTTGGTTTATGACGGTGTACGGATGGCGGTGCACTGGCTGAAGACTGAGCATAAAACTGGGATGGCCCTGTTGGCCCCCTCTCCTGAACTGGTCTCCCCACTGAAACTGCGCTCCCTGAATGACCCACCGACCGGGCTCTACTGCTACTCTCTCTGTCTGCCCGTATCTTCAGCTTTCTAGCCTCCGTAGCCTGGGTGAACCCCACAATCTTCCCATAATTCGTGTCCGAGTGCAAAGCCGTTGTAGCAGCCTCATTCACAACCAAAGGACTAAGACCCTGAACAAATCGTCGAACTCGAGCACCCATGATCGACACTAACTGGGGAGCATACTTGGACAACCTCACGAACTCCACGTGGTACTCCCAAACACTCATACTGCCCTGCTTGAGGACCTCAAACTCAGTAGCACGGGCTGCCACAGTCTCGGCAGGTAAAAAGTGATCCATGAACGCGTCCACGAACTCACTCCATCTAGCCGGGGGGCTTCCCTCTCCACGGGAACCCTCCCACATCTCGAACCAGGAATATTCTGCTCCTCTCAGCCTGTACGAAGCTAACTCAACCCCCTTTGTCCCTGTAGCCTTCATCACCCGAAGGGTCTTGCACATCTCATCAAGAAAATCATGTGGATCGGCCTCTAGAGCCATACCTGAGAACTCTGGAGGGGCCAACTGGAGAAACTGGTTGACTCTGGAGCCGGCGGAATCTCCCTGTCCGCTGGAGGACGCAGGGGTAGCATGAGATCTTTGGGCCTGAGCCGCCACCAATTGAGTTAACATATGAATAGCTCCTCTAAGGTCCCCTTCGAACGTACCGGGACCGGAAGTTGGGACCGTAGAGGGATCAGGAATGTCGGCGGGAGGGGTTGCAGCACCCTCCGCCGCCGCAGGAACAGGAATGCTTTGATCCGGATTAGAAGGGTCCGGCAAATTCAAGGCAGGGGAGTCACTCTCACCCGCACTACCAGGTACATGATTCACAGTCCCACTCGGGGTGGCATTGGCCTCAAGGCCGAGTCGAGCTCTCTTCTTTGGTGACATTGCTGAAAAAAGAAGAAAAAAATTCGGAACAAAGCATGAATTAGGCAAGGACATTTTCACTCTCCGCTTCACCGCACGATATAGAATAACAATGAAAAGATTAATTTCCAAAAATTCCGTGTAGCCCTCTAATTATCAATGTGGTCGACAACACACCGATAAGAAGGGCTCTATTAGACACAGCTCCGAGACATCCTAGGACTCTTTTGAAACCTTAGGCTCTGATACCAAGTTTGTCACGCCCCAAAACCGAGGGACACGACCGGTACTTAACCGGAGGACCCCGGTCAAGCGGACCTGGAATTTGCCTTTCCTATCCCACGCGTTACCCCATGATTTTCAATATATATTATTCATGTGAAATAGCCATTTAGACTTAAGCATAAACTTACAACTTGGATTCATTTCTACTTTTTATCATTTCCAGCATATGATACCAAATACTTACAAAATACATACAACATTCACCAACGTGGATCACGATTCCGAACCGTACCGTTACTTACCCAAAATACATATGTACACTACCCACATTGTGTCTACTGAGCCTCTAAGAGTACAATGGAGTTATACAATACTTGCCGGTAACAAGGCTCCGGCTATACCTTATACAAGTACCAAAATAAGATTCCGGGATGAGAGATGGCATGAGCCACACTGGGCCCCGAGAGAAGAAGGGCTCACCAAAACCGTTGATAGGACGAGGGGGAGGCACTACTGTCGGTGTGCTGAAGTACCTGCTATAGAACCACCTACAAACATCACAAGAACGTAGCGGCCCCGGCAAAAGGGACGTCAGTACATTTGAATTGTACTAGTATGCATGAACAAACTTTACTCTAAGTAAACTCAATAATGCACAGGCAAGAGACAGACAGAGAGTCACACAATTACTGCACAAGACATAGAAAGATATACAATGGAAGTTCCACAATTTTCACTTCATCAAAATCACAATTTCAATTCCATCCTTGTCCCTCCTCACATCTCACCCTTATTTCTCCTGTTGCGGCGTGCAACCCGATCCCACCTGACAATTGTTGCGGCGCGCAACCCGATCCCACCTGACAATTTCAATCACACCCTTATCACTTCTCACATATCACCCTTATCTCCCCTATTGCGGCGCGCAACCCGATCCCACCCGACAATTTCAATCACACCAACGATGACAAATCACAGTTCAATCACAGACAATTTCAGCAATAAGAATACAGCTTTTTTATACAACCTTTAGCATATACATTTATACTCTTGGATTCATTAACCTTTTAGCACCGTTTTTTTCATAACGTGGTAGTGTGGTGGTCAACTAAAGACAAAAAAGTGTTACACTTCACATATCAACATAATTCGGACAACCAGTTGCACTTATTTATAACAATACACGTACCGTATGCTCGAACACCACAAGTGATTTTACCAAGATTAAAGTTAGCCATACATACCTGGAGTCGAGTTTCCCTTTTCAACTTTAACCCACAACCACCGAACCGACTAGTACCGTCAATCTAGTTCACAATTAGACATATTCAACTCAGAATTTGAAGTCATGCATGCAATTCAGACTCTCTCAAGCATTTTGTCAAGCACTATGTGAACCCATTAGATTACCAGCCCTATCATTTTGAAGTTTTCCCCAACCCACTCCCTCTTACTAGATTAGCACCATTATTAAACATGCATGCAAGGTCTTAGCTAATATTTCTAATAATCAATCCAGGCCAACCCTCCCTTTTAAAAATCAGAAAATTAATGAAAAGAAAGAAAAGGGGTTGGGAACCCTTACCTGCTAGAATGGGGAATAAGGGGATTACTCGAATTGCCAGGACTGAGAGACCTTGAAATTCACTTTGATGGAAGGATTACTTACTTTCTCAAGAACTCTCCTTTCCTTCTCTCTATTTGTTCAGAAAACTTGTTAAAATGAAAGGGGGCAGGGGTTAAATGAAATTGGGGTCGGGTATAAAAATTTAGAAAATTAAAAGACCGTGTCGAATATGCGTCAGGAATGCGATCGCATTCCTGACATGCGGTATGCATATCGGACCGCAGAATGGCCCCCAGGTGGACCAAATTTTGAAAACACTCTGCCCGGGTTTGCGACCACTATGCGGTCCGCATACACATTATGCGTTGCATACACGTTATCTGACCGCATTATGCGTCGCATAACACCCCTTCAATTGGGCAGCGATCTGCCAGTGTATGCGACCACTATGCGGTCCGCATACACGTTATGCGATCGCATAGTGCGTCGCGTAACCCCCAATTTCTATAAAAATTAAGTCCTTTCAAATCTGGGGTATTTTTACAAAAATTAAGGTCCGTTTTAAGAATTTCCATAGAGTTAACCACTCGGGGACTTATTCGGGCAATATTTTAAGCAAGAAATTTTACGGGTCTTTACAAAATGGGATATAGTAGTCAGGTGCGACGTTCAGCTCAGTCAGAGCGGAAGCGGTCAGGCAAGGTTATCATCAGACAATGTAGTGCAAGCGACGGGTAGCACTTGCCATATGAATAAGGAGACTACAATGGGAGACGAAGAAGATGTGGTCTTGCCATATAAATGTAGCGCTTGCAAGGCAATTCAGATGATGTTAGCAAGATGTAGCGCTAGCTAGGTTAGGGTAGCGCTTGCCATAAAGAAGTTAGCTAGAAAGCAGGTCAGGCAGGCGAGCATTGTACAAGCAAGCTAACAAGCGGGCGAGGTTGAAGGGGTCTTGCGCAACCTTCGGATTATCACAAGCGCAACCTTTGACCCCTTCGTCGACAACCTCTCATTTGTTCGACTACTCGCGGGGCCTGCTGCATTTAGGTATAAGAAGACCCACATGGGAAAAGAGTGTAAAGCAGTACTCATGTTAAATTCTGTCCTTTGTAAACGTAAGAGCTCATGCCATAAATAACTAATGAAGACCGGGTCCCCATTCGCTGACAATTGAGCGTGGCCTTCCATGCAATGAATATATCAGTCAATGACGTGGCCAAGGTAGATGTTTTTCTTTGCCTTTCAAGATATTGCGTATAAAGAGAAAGATAGCCAGTTCTCTTGGGCGGCCTAGAATGTTATGTAAAAAGGACCAAGGAAGATCCTATCCTAAAGGAGAAGGATGAGGAGTATGAGCTAGCTTTAGGGGTGGAATCGAATGATTACGAGATAAACAATGAGACAAAGGAGAGCACTTAGACAATTCACTTTGAGTACAGAGAAGTATGCTGGTAGGAATTACTCAGGGCGTATTACAGTTTTTCACCAAGAGGGTGGATCGAAGCGATTGCAGCGAAGAATTGATTTTAAACGAAGAACTTAGTCTATAGGAATTGTAGAAAGGATAGAATATGAGCCTAATCATTCTTCTTGAATCGCTAAAATATGATGGACAGGGGGGGGGAGGGGATCCGCTAGAGAAAATGCAAGAAGATAGAAGAGTTCGCTCCGCCGCGTAAGATCCTCGAATCAACCACGACTACCATCTGCGGTCCATTTTCGTTCTCTTCCCTGCCGGGAAGGGGGATCAAAGAAAGGTAGCTTGCTTCTCTCCTGGACGGATGGCGACTTATGTAGTGGTTGGCCTTCCTACCAGAATGTCTTCTTGGTCGAAGAGCCCCTTTTTTACTAGTTAGGACGCAGGAAGCAAAAAAACTTGCACGAAGGACGTTTTCTCCTCTTCCCTCTCCTCTCCAAAGGCCAAGGGAGAGACTGCATCCCTTTCCTTCGGTAGCTCTTTTGGTTTCCCAAGGATAGCAGTAGCTGGGGCAAAGCCCGCTTTCTTCGCTCCACCAATGAGAGAGAAAGTCAAAGAAAAAAACATGTTCTGTCTTTGCAAGATGCGAAAATGGAGAACGCATAGCATTCTATGGGTACATAGGATCAAACATAAAGCAGCGCTATCTTTGCAGAGTTTTAGGCGGCAAGAGACTTTAGGGCTTGTTGGAGATTCTAAGCGTAACGAATCGAAGACGAAGACGGATCAATGTAGCTTGCTTGCCAAGCCAATAGGTGAAGGGCTGAAGGATGGAAGGTGCAAAAAAGATCATGCACCTGTCGTGTGACCCGTTGGTCCTAAGCAATGTCTTGCACGAAATGAACCACTTAGAAAAAGCTCCCCTTTATGTTTAGGGAGCACTAAAATGCAGCTTCGATCGGATGCGGGTATCAAATCCCGCCGCTGAGATGTCCAACGGATTCCTGGGCCTTGAAAAATGGCCGACCACCTTTTACATTAGAAGAGAAAAAGGCCGAGGGCATAGCAGGACGAACCAATATGAATGACTGTAAGCTTCATTGCCGGAACACGATTGGTGCTGACCACACTAGGTGCTACTGTGGTAGCAAGAGAGGCCAGGCGGTGACAATTAAGAGGTTGTCACTGAGCACTCCTAGTCATATGGGAAAAGAGGTCAAATGGAAAGGCCATAGGCCTATTTTGCTCCTCGCGGAGTATAGATCACATCCAAACATCTGATTGGGGAACGGGGCAACGCCCATGAAGCTTCGGCTGAAAGGGAAGGCCTACCAGGCTGTATGCCCATGGGTGCAGGATTCTTCGAAAAAGCGCGGGCTGACTCGGAGACCTGGGACCTTGGCTTAGTAATGAATGAAGGGAAGCTCTTCGAGCTTTCTCCGCCAGCGGCTTATGTAGTGGTCGGCCTTATAAAGCTCGCTAAGCCTCGCTTCCCTCTCCCCTTAACAAATTATTAGTGACCTCCTATATAACATATGCGAGCCTTGCGTGGATGATTTGGTAGTATTTTCAAAAGAAAGAACCGACCACATTGAAAATTTATNATGACACAAATTATCAGTGACCTCCTACATAACATATGCGAGCCTTACGTGGACGATTTGGTAGTCTTTTCAAAAGAAAGAACCGACCACATCGAAAATTTACGCAAGGTCTTCGAAAGGTTAAGAAAACATCAATTGAAGATGAACCCGAAAAAATGTGCATTCGAAATCTAGTGGAGGCCTTAAATCAGTAGGGCAATAGCATAGCTATTATTAACCTGACCCCTATTACATTACTTAAGCCTACTCTTTATTCAAGATACGAAACGAGCAGCCGAAAACGGCTGTCCCTATTGTATTTTAGATGGAGTCATCTACATGTCTAAGAACTTTACCTTTACTTAGAGAGGGGTAGAGGTACCATGCTCTTCCGTGCTCGTAGGTTGACTCACCTATGCATCCCGACTAAGGTCTCACAAACGTGCAGTTCCCTTATACATCCAACCGCTTCACTAATATGAATAGGTTATACTGAAGGGTAGGTTGGTTATATACTCTTATGATCCTTCCTTCTTCGAACCTTTTGGTATGTATTGCCCCTAACTATAGATCAGATCCACCTGACAAGAAACTCAATTGCGCACTGCTGCTGAGTCGTCGAACTTATCCACCAAGGGATCCGTGGAATTTCTGTGGATTGCGTTGGAAGAAATCTACCAAAGCTAGACAGATAGATAGACTCCTTTCCCGCTGCTAAGGGAGAGCAAGAAAGAAAATCAAATGATTGTTTTTAACTAGCACCCTCTTTTGGGTATGCATGTACTAAGAGTCCTCTCACTACCAACAAGTAAACTTCATCTGGCTGGGTCTTGTCGGTATCAACAACGAGGAAGAAACAACCAAATGGAAACAACAACTAACTATGGCTCTTGGCCCAGACAACGTCCTAGGCGTAGGGGAGATCGGAGCAACAGGGAACGCCTAGACGACGTTTTTCTTCCTGGGCTGCAGTAAGTAGATCGAGAGGTCGTTCCGCCCCTTGTCCCCGAATATGGGGAATATGTTCTCATAAAATCTTGCTCCAATCTGACCTAGCTGGCGAGCGATCCCAGTTCGCGACAGAGAGCAAGACCGCAAGCGAGCGTACTTTTGTTCGCTTCTTCTTCACCAAGCACGAAAGTTTAAGGATAACTGTAGGTCGGTGGCTACCTAAGGAAACTCCTATTCGATCCGCCCCCCGGTTGGGAGGCATCTACCTCATCCCGATCACAATGAGAGGTTCACTATGATGGGGGTACGTTTTTTTCCCTTAAGGAAAAAATGAAATGCTTAGGGGACCATCCTTTTGTCATTGTCAGTCAACTAAGTAGGGCCTTTTCCTTTTTGTTTGAATAACCCATTCCCATTATCTTTAATAAGTAAAGTAGGCAAACCTATAGGTCCTTAGTAGCGTTGACAAAGACGAAGGATCCGCTTAAAAGAAAGCGAATCTTTCCATTTTTCTTATAATTATATAATAATATAAAATAGAAAGAAATTTATTATTATTATATATAGGCTAGCTTGACAAGCAACCCTTCCTCTTGACCAGAAAAGTGACCAATCAGAGCAGGGCCCTATTGATAAATGAAATAAAGGGTTTATGAGCCCTAGGCCTGTAATCCCACACATGTGTAGAGTAGATCGTTCAACATCTGCGGCACAAATCCATTTTTAACCTATTGGTCCTAGTATCATAGGCGACCGAACGACCGCCCCTTAATTACTAGACCAACATGCTATAATAATTCCATAAACACCTAGCGAAGATATGGAAAACAAATAAAGTAGCCCTATGTTCGGATCTGACAATACCATACCATAATAAAAAGGTACAACGGCCCGAGCGACCAGACTTAACATAAATGTAGCCACTGGAGCCGTTCTAAAAAGGGAGAAATTAGCACTACTTGGTGAAATAGGTTCTTTTAGAATCAATTTCAAACTATCTTCTAGAGGTTGTAACAATCCAAACGACCCCGCTACATCAGGACCCTTTCGACGTTGCACAAAAGCCATTACTTTACGTTCAGCTAGCACTAAACACTACAAGAAAAATGCTCAATAGCAAAGAGAAAACTAGTCCCTAAAAGTATGGATCTAGTGCCAAATGGTCAATAACGACCACCTAATCTGGTCCTTATAGCTTCCGCCGCTAAAGCTCATGAAGGACTAGATTTGGTGTTGGTCGTTAAAACTGTTTCGCGACCAGTTTAAAACTAGTCCCTAAATAATTTTTAAGGACCATGTTCCTGGTGCTTATTTGCATATTTTAGGGACCAAATTACTGGTCCTTCGATTATTTTTGCGGCTGGTTTAAATATGGTCGTTAAACGGTACTTTCGCGGCCAGTTAGAAGCTGGTCGTTATATCTTTTGTGAGAAGATTAAGGCTGGTCGCTAAGTCTAATAGTGCAACACTACTAAGATGCAAATTCAGCAGCCAAATTTTCTACTCCAAAAAAGGATTTAAGGACTAACAGTGTAGGTCCTAAAGAAACAAGTCACAAGTCCGTAAATCATATTCACTTTGCAACTAGAAAATCAAGTATATTATTATAAAGATGATATTGTTTTCATAAAAAATTACCAAAAATGATCAACATCAGTTAATTGCATCGTACATCAATGATGTAAGCTAGTCACAATATTGTGTTCATCAACATCTAGCAAAAAACTCAACTAGTATGTTGTCAAAAATCTGCTTCTTGAACTTCAATATTCCAATCATGTAGAAGAAATAAGAAATTTTAGTTAAAAAACCATAACAATGTTGACGGAACAAAATTAGGGCTAGACAGAGAAAAAAAAAGCAAAAACAAAAAAGTTAATGGCTAGACACGGTTGTTCCCTTTCATCACTTGAAAAAGTTGTCTTAAGCTATATAGAGAGACAAAGCAATAAACATGTAAATCACAAGCCATGGAAGAGTGTTTGAATCACAAGCAATCTGCCGCATCACACACAAAAACAAGCTTGAAACCTTTTGAAATTGTTCATGGAGTTAGCTCCAGCGGCGCACCAATAGATTAGGCTTCACCCCTGCTACTTACCATTCGAAACCAAATAAAGGTCCATAGATAAATGGATCCCCTCCATCTACTTCTTGATTAGTTAGTTGTTGCCAGATGGTTGTATTGAACTTTGTTTCCCCCTTCGGATCATATGCTAGTTGTAACCTTTGATGAAATATAATACTACTGGCCTACAAATATTTTAAAAGCTACTAGGGTTTTACATTATTCCACCAAAATAAGCGTTCATCAGTTTCTGTGCTATGTTGTTTATGATGCAATAGATGAGAATGAGTATCAAATAGCTGGAAAATTGCAGGGTGATGCAAGAGATTTTTGAATGCTAAGCGCGCCGGGAAACAACTTATAGAAGGATCAAAAAGTGATAAGAACACTATGCAGCAGGTGTGTGATTATTTGAGCAAAGGAGCAGATGCTACAGGTGTTAGAGACGCTGTGCAAGTAGAAAAAACTGGTGGAAGTAGGGGTTCAGTTGTTCCTGATCGAGGTATGAATTCCAAGGGTGAAGCAGTAATGAGCCACAAGCCACAAAAATATGAGTGTATATGAGTCAGTTTGGTCAATTTTGAGATCTGTTTGGGTTACTAGGTTGTTGGTTCATATGAAAATAAACTGATCATCCACCCGAGAGTTTGATTTTTCTTTTAATTCAATCTATTATGTAAAATTAGAAACTGAATTAGGAGACAATTGTTAACAAGTCAAGAAAGCGCATCTATTAGTTATATTGTTGTATGAAAATTAAAGTTTTTCAAAGAAGGTGTGAATCAAGATTAGCTTTTTCAGGAAGAAATAAAATATAAGGACATAAAAAGAGAAGTCACACATGTAAAAAATGGGGATGATTTTCACAAAGAGATCCTTAACAGTGATTGATGAGTGATAGAGTCTTCAGTCACCTAAGCTAAATCAGTCAGAAGTTGAATCAACAATCAACTAGACTCTTAAAATTTCTAAGGAGCACAAGCAGGCGGAAGTTGAATCAACAAAATAAATCGATGTTTCAGGTAAGTTGTTACTCACTTGGTACATCAAGGGTCCGAATAGTCATTCTCCTGAACTGGAGGCCCGAAATAGGTTTATTGCGCTAATAATAATTCTTTTAACTTCCTCACTTCTTTCATCTCATTTTCGAATTTAGACAGACGATCCTTCAAAGACTAAAGTCATATTGCATAATGTCATTCTTTATTCCATCTATTAAAACAACTAAAGCCAACATTAGTTAAAGATCTTACCTTGTTACTCCCATCAACAAGATCAAAAAAACTTACACTCAAGCTTTCAACTGTCGAGCCGACAAAATCCATTGCTTTGTATGTCGCACCAGCCACAGAAATTTCACCAATAATCTGCAATTTGGAACAAAGGACAAGAACCTGAACTCTGAAATTTTATAAATCGAACAATGTTGTAACAAAACAGAAAAAGTGGCATAACAGATTACTTGCTGCTTGTTTCTATTCACATAAAACAACACACAAAAATGAAATGTAGATTATCTAATGGTTACTTACTTGCAAAATCAAATCCTCAGCAAGCATGTAATCGGGCATTTCACCATCCTATACAAATCTTACCTGCATCATACGGATGTTAAATTTCAAAGATTATGTACATTAGGAAAGAGAGCTTATTTAACTATGAAAAGAAAAAATGTCGAAGAGACACTATAACAACAACAAACCCAGTGAAATCTCATAAGTGGGGTTTGAGGAGGGTAGTGTGTACGCAGACCTTACCCCTACCTTCGGAAAGGTAGATAGGCTATTCCATATAGACCCTCAGCAATCAAAGACACTACAAAAAGTAAAAATGTAGCATAAACGTAAGAATCACATACCTTGAGAAGAATCTTGCCAGTACCCAACACAAAACCTGCATCGGTATTTCCAATTCCAATGGCGAATTGCCCGAAAGCTCCAGCAGTACATGTGTGGGAATCTGTACCCAACAAAACCTGGAACAAACATAACAATTTCGTAAAGTTAAAGCATATGCCAACACATAATAAAACATCTCAACAGAGTGGATACTGAAAATTATTATTCACCTCTCCGGGCCTGCAGTGACCTTCTTGCGCAAGAGCAACGTGGCAAACACCCTTGTAATCAGGATTAGCCTGTATAGTTATTGAACATTTAGTTTTCCATTTTCTAAGAGCAGATAAACAAAGTAAAAGCTTCAGCTGAGCACATAATAAGTAGTTATTGTCTTAGAGGAAATAGCCATACGCGGAAGTTCCCAACATCTTTAATGTCATACAAGTACTTAATATTTTGTTAAGTGCAGAAATCCCTCAAGATATCCACGTTACGATTTGCTCGTTTGTCAATTATGAATATGTAATGGTCGGGTATAATGACAAGCTTTTCACGATCACATACCTAAGAAATTGAAATAAGGAAGCATCAATCCCCATTCATAAAAGTGTGATGTTTGCTCGTAACAGGAAATTAGTATAGATGCACAACATGAAAAGAAAGGAATTAAGCTATCAGCTAAAACCATTTATACAAGACAACAATATCATGATTGGAGACGATTGCTTTCATAAAAATCATAGTAAATCTCCAAAATAGATTAGACTTGAAACATTTTTCATTCAGTAGATTAGACTTCAAACTTCTCATTGCATACAAAAGACTAATTCTGACTCGAGTTTAATAAGTCCAAAGTACATGCAAGGATTATGATACAGGGAATGTTATATGATGAGTAAAAAACGTAGTGATTTTTACAGTTAACAGCAATACAAAGATATTATTATGTATGTATTGCCTAGTTTAAACGCCCCAGTTAGGAGATGTGAGAGATTGGCTTTGAAAAGTATAAGAAAAGGTAGAGGGTGACCCAAGAAGTATTGGGAAGAGGTGATCAGAAAGGACATGACAAGGCTTCAGATTCATGAGGACATGGCCCTTGATAGGAAAGTGTGGAGGTCTAGCATTAGGGTTGTAAGATAGGGGGTAGCTGAGCTCTTTGCTACTACGCACCAAGTGAGGCTAGTCTAACAGGGTTGTGTCCTAGAGTGCTAGTGGTTATTGTTGTGTCCACATTTCTCTTTCACTTTTCATAGTACCGAGCCTTTTTTGTATGCTACTATTATTATTTTTCATCTATTTTCTGGTAATTTTGATTTTTTTATTATTTTTATGATTTATGTTGTTGGTACTGATATATTATCTTTTTCTCCTGCTTGAGCCGAGGGTCTATCTGAAATAGCCTTTCTACCCCTTGGGGTAGGGGTAAGGTCTATGTACACTCTACCCTTCCCAGGCCCACTTGTGGGATTTTAGGGTTGGTTGTTGTTGCTGTATTACCTAGTTTAAGAGCATTGTTGTTCGTAGAAAGTCTAATCTCTAGGTATTGGTAACAGACATATTATTATTACACATTCTATTCTTAATAAATAATTCATAGAAAGTTATGTCGCTATTATACTATTACTAAAACATATGTTTGAATACCCAAAAATCAAATATTGAATTAGTTATGCAAAGTTTTAAACATTGTATTAATCACACACAACAGATTAGAGCAGTAACACAGATTTTATGCTTCAAACTAAACACCGTAGTTAGTTATGCAGAATTCTATCCCTACCCTTATACCGGAAACTGAAACAACCTAAGACACTAACTAGAAAGATCACAACGGCATAGTTCACATAATTGCACTTTCTGATTCACATATTTCCACATTACATAAAACAAATCATTATAGAAATTTCGGTCTGTCCTTAAAGTTACATAACACAGGTACTGAAGAGAAGTCGCAAATTAAGAATCAATTTCCGATTAATACAATCAAAACCAAATACTCGGTTGACATTGAAACACGATCAATTTGCAAAATAAAACTACACTATTAGCAGCAAATACCTTACCGTTTTGTCCAAACTCTTTCTTAAAAATTCCAATAGAACCGGGGCCACACACGTCATGTGTCATAAGAACATCAACATTGACATATTCAATCTCCAGATTCTTAGTCTCACCTACTAATGACTTTTCTGGTTCTACTCCTCAGTCTTGTGTTTACATGTCGTTTGGTACATTTCTGCTGTGTTCAGATTCATACTACTCTTGTTTTGAGGAATCTGAATCAGTTTTGGATATTATGATGGTAATGAACTCAAATGTGCAACAACATGACAACGGTTTATTTATTTTCAATTATAGGTCAATTCTGGAATTAAGAGTTTAGGTACTAGAGGTTCGGGAGTTAAAAAATTGAAACTCCAGAATAAGAGTTTGTTACTAAAATGGCACCGGAGGTTTAATGATTTTAACAATGAACTATGGAATAATGTTAAAACTGTTATCTATGGTAAGAATGAGGATAGGTTCACTAACAGTGTAAGAGGTGTGTACGGGTTATCTATTTGGAAGCATATTATGAGTCTTTGCTATGAATTTTAGGACTGTGTTAGGCTTAAAGTTGGCAATAGAAGGAGAGTGAAGATGTGGTCAAATAAGTGGCTGGATCACACTCCGTTAATGGAACTATCTCCGGATCTTTATGCAATCATCTCTAACAAGAAACATAATGTGATTAATACTCCGCAGGGAGATGTAAATTTCATTCAAAAGAAGGAACTTGCATGACTGGGACACTGATTGCATAAATGAGTTAATTCAAATGCTAGAACCTGTCTCTCTTGATGATTAGGTGGCTGGTTCGTTGTTGTCGAAGGTTGAGTGATGGTAAATATATGGTCAAGGCATTTTATAAAAGCCTTTAGGAAAATAGATAGAGTCCATGACTGTTGGCCATGAAAGATAACCTGTAAATCTAGTGTACCCTCTATAGCTGCTTGCTTCACTTGGATTGTCACTCATGAAGCTTGTTTAAACCATGACAATCTACAGAAAAAGGGTCTTACTATGTGCAGAAGATATTTTCTATGTGAAGCAGGCAGTGTGTTTTAAAAGAGAAGAAAGGTATGATTTGTGGTAGTGAGGGGTCTGTAGGAAAACTAACTTATCAGTGCTGAAGACGAACCATTCAGGTTAAATTCTAAGCCACTGATTCCTTTATGTTCGTTTCAATAATGTACCGGTAAACTACAAGTTGATATGCATAACATATAACACACAATTGCTTAAGAAAATGAGAAATTAAAACACAAGTTGATATGCATAACAACAAGTTGATAAAAAAATGTGATGCAAAATAAATGAAAAGACAGACATTTTCAGAAGGAACCTATTGGCATTACAGAAAATTTTGCTTCAAAGTTGCAAGGTTAATATGCTGAACCCAGGAAACTTTCACAACTTTTGAAGATAAGAACAACTTATTTGATTGAAGCAATGAAAACTAGACAGGAAGATAATCTCATAATGATCAAGAACTTCCTTCAGGTTATTGTAAATACTAAATACCCTGTGATCTTACCAATGGCCGATTTAGATCTGAATCCTAATATTGTACCTATGGTATGGTAATTGCATCATCACAAGAAGCTCAGGTATTTAAAGTTTGGAGATTCATTTCATGAAGTTGGGGCAGATTTTCCGACATAACTTTTCAGGATAATGAATGAAAAAATAGGAGAACCCAATGACACTTCCCTACTGTAGAGAGTAAAAACAGAACACCAACAAATATATGCAAAACATTCAAGTCATTAAACAGTCACATTCAATAGTAGTATACTACACAAGAAGCTTTGCATCTCTGGTTAGTAGCAGTATACTACACACAAAGCTATCTAATTTGCATAAAAAAGTGACACCAAAATGCAACCACGACATGCTCATGAATCTGTATAAGTGATCAATCTATTACATCTCAATACCTAACCAGTTGACATGCTCTTTATATCCATTTCTCCATATTAGGACGCATGCAATCCGTTAGTATTAAATACTCATTTCTTAAGGCAAATTAAGGATCACATACTCTTTTTTTGTGGGGTCGGCCTCCATAGAAGAAGTCACAGAAATCTCTCGAGAGAGAATATATCAAACACAAAGATATTCTACCAACAAAGTAGACAATTAGCAAGAGACGACGTTAATGGAAAACCACATACTAGCCAAGAAGGACAAACACCTTGTTGAATTATGATTAGC
>ML258587.1:0-37500 GCA_005239495.1 Nicotiana undulata | reverse complement strand
ACATCATTAACGTCCTCTATTCCTGATGTGAACAGACGCTTTCTTGGAACTAATTCATAGGCATTCCATTAGTTAGACTTCACACACTATATAAACAAATAGTTGAAGCGTGCGATAAAAAGCGGAAAAATGAATTGATTTACTATTGAGTGCAAGCCCGTAAATAGACGACTATGGGTAGTTCAGGTGCGCTTAAAGTCAACTACAACTAGAAGGCATGCCGATCTTACCACCAACAAACCATTGACTTTGACTGTGGAAAGCAAAAAATAGGCACACAGTAGTTTAGAGTAGAAGGAGTGAAAGCCACTTGACTGTAAGGAGTGGAGCTCAATTCAATAGTCTAAGAAATGGTCATATGTACTTAACAGCTACTAAACACTAGCCACATTTTGTCGACGGGTTGGGACAAACCTTCTATCCTGGTGAATAATGTTCCACTGATTTGGCAGGGACGAGATTCAAACTTGCAATCTTCAGGTCATGAGCCTGATGAGTTGACCAATTCCTCTACCCCGCATTCTCTTTCTTTCCTGTGAAGTGGATGTGGATTCGAACCACACAAGGATTTTCAGTCCAGCTGAGCTACCTGAACCACTTTGAAATAAGTTTCCTTTTTTATGTAATTTGGCAAGCCCCGGGATACTAACGACGACTGAAGCCTCTATCTTGAGGGTCTCCGTGACTTTATCTCTTTGAAGAAGGACGAACTCTTCTTTATATACACAATTTGATGTACGAAATTGGAAGAAGAATTGATGCTTTCAAGTGTGAACCAGGTCTAGGATTTGGAATAGGAATTGCTATTTTATTCGATGCAGTTAGCTCTATTCCCTGACCTGAGGGCGGGAACCATCTTATCTTAGGGTAGGGGTAGCCCCACTTACTTTTGAGTCTATCAGCTGCAACAAGGGCTACGGGAATGAGTGTTGTGCTTGCCCCGACCGATACCACCATTCATTACCATGAACCAACCCCTCTTCAGTATAGGCAAGCCTTTCTTTATAACAGATTCATTCTAGAATAGAAAACCGAATTTAGAATCAGAATCGCTCTTGGAGCCTATCTCTAGAACGAACAACACACCAGCGACCATACTTGGTACGCTAGTAGGGCTTATGGGCAAAGAAAGAGATCTTATTTTATCCTTAAGGATAGGGAAGTCTAACTCACCCTCTGGGGGAGATATCGGAATAAGTACTTTGCCACTGGATTCCATAGTTTTTGTAAAGGGAGGTAGACTTGTTCAGCCCCTCTATAAGATAAGGATGCTTGTGTCTCTCTTTTAACTCCATAGAAAAATCCATCCATACTTGTCCTTGTTAACTCAGAGATTGGGATTGATTCATGAATTATCAGTGTAGATAGGCATGGATCTAGTATGTACTCAAAAGCCTAATAAGGGGGAGTTTGGGTCCACCAGAGGGAGAGTACTTCTAGGCTTTCCAGGAATTTGAATTATTGAAGAAGCTCTTTATACTGGAATTGAATCCTACACATAAGAGCATTTTGAATGCTAAAAAGTTTCGGTTCATTTTATTTACAATTTAGAAGATGCTAAAAAAACTTTCTTTCATTAGTCCAGTCAATAAAGGAATGGAAGAGTAGTTGATCCCGACCCTTGCCGGTAAAGAAGCTTCTTTAAGACACTGAGTTGCTTCAGGAAGACTAGAGTCAGAAGAGGAGCTAAAAGCTTGAGTTAAATCAGCTGAGAGTTCAAGCCCCTTTTCTTTATAATAAGCTTCCACTTTTTGTTTCGTCCAATTTTATCATTGAAGCTCTCATCAAAAAGCTGCAACAAGAATTCTTCATGCGAGACTTAGGGTTCATTAAAAAATGAACCTTGGCGTTGAAATTCTTTTAACCAAATCAGTTTTGTTCCTATCTTAACGAAAAGAATTTCTGACTTGCTTGCTCGCTTGATCACTGGAATCGAAGACAACACAAGGATGGGAGGGCAAACGGAATACAATAGAGAACAAAAGCTACTCGATGGAAGCCAACTGCACCTTCAACATCTACTGGATCTCAAAGAGAAAGATAAATCTATTTCATCTGTAACTACAAGATAGGACTTTATATCCACCTATGATAGTGAGCCTCGAACCTTACTCTATTGTATTAGAATTTTATTCGACTAATTCAGGTACTAATGCAGGACTAATTTGCAAAAAAGATTCCTCTGATATTGAGTCTTCGAGACCCATACTGGAAATGGTAATCCCTACGGAAAGATAGTTGGGTGCCATCCTAGACACCGTCTTATTGGCCCATGGAAATTATCTAAACCGAGCGGATCAAACCTTGCTTCTTCCTGCTCAAGCAGATGCCGAACCTCATTATTTAGCGACTCTCCGAAGTCAGAGAGATGGGTGGGGGCCTTTCTGATAGGCGGGACAAAGCGCTTTCAATGGTGATAAAAGAAGGGGAAATGCCTGTACGGTCAATATATTCTTCTTGCTTACTCGCTCAGCTCTATATACTTATATATTAGTTAGCTCGTTCGCTTTCAGACTGCTACCCTCTCGAACTATTACTATTAGCTAAACAACCCTTTCTTTGTGTTTAACCACGGTTAAACACAACCAAAGAAAAGGGAGGAAAGAGCTATAAAGAAGTCTAATTCACTCGCTTTCGAGAACTAAGATTTACAGCTTATTCTTCATTCGGCGAATCTTCTTCCGGGGAATCAACTCTTATTTCATAGATTGGGAACATAATAAGCACCAGTATCCTATTGAGCTAGATGACTTTTATTAGCTCCTAGGGCAGCATATCTGAATTCACTATAGGGTTAAGAGCGACTTGCTTACACTGCTGAATAACCTTCACTTTAGCGAGCTGTAGGACAAACTACATTCAAGGGGAGAAAGGAAACTTTGAATAGAAGGATCAGTGCCCGTAGAAGTCCTATCCAAGGGCCTTCGTTGCCCTTGAATTTCGTTCCCTAGTTCAATCCGGAACTTCAGATGTGTAAGTAGCGGCCAAGCGGCTCTGTCCTTTTCAAAGAGGTTATCCTTCTCTCTCCATGATTATTAGTCTTATAGGATAATTCACCATTCAAGTAAGTCACTTTACCCGGCGCGTACTGTCTTCATTCTAGCCTAATTGGTAGCAGTCCATTTTTAGTACCACCTTTCCTTTTCTTCTCTTTCAGCAACCTCGTAGGCCAGCTGAAGACCGAATAAAGCAGTTCAAGCCCGCTTGAGATCTATCCAAGACCTGGCGGATGGCTACATCCAATTCAAGTGCCACTTATCTTAACACAACTTGGGCTAATCGACTCCCAGCCTAGCTAGACCTGGTAAAGCAATCAACCCAAAGCAATACTTATTCCTTCAATGGTAAGAGATGTAGATGAAATAGCAGTGGTTATGCCGACATCTACTCAAAGAAGAATAGTATTAAAGTCAAGACCGGTGCTATCCCCTTCCCTTTCTACGCTTCCGTACTCAACAATCAAAGAAGCATTTTCTGTCACGCCCCAAAACCGAAGGACGAGATCGGCGCCTAACCGGATGATTCCGATCAAGCAGACCTGGTTTTCCTTTACTACCCAACGTGTTGCCCCGTGTCTATAATATACATTGTTCCATATGAATTAGCCAATTTAAGTTCAAAGTACGATTTACAACATAAGTTCATATCCTCTTTTAACCTTCAACATTTGATAATCCAAAAACGTATATAATACATATAACCTTTCCAATACGAACCACGATTTCGACCGAACACAGCTACTACCCAAAATACATGTATACAACCCACATAGTGTCTAAGTAGAATCAAACAGTACACAAGATATAAGAAAGTTAGAGAAACCAAACAATTACTGCACAAAGATACAAAAACAAACACAATTGGGAGTTTCATAGATTCTTATTTCAACACAATCATATTCCACCCTTATTCCTTCTCAACAATCCACCCTTATTTCTTCCTGTTGCGGCGTGCAACCCGATCCCACCGGACAATCGAATTCCAGCCTTACTACATTATGTTGCGGCGCGCAACCCGATCCCACCGTACAATCACATTCCACCCTTATTACTTCTCACATATCACCCTTATTCCTCCTGTTGCGGCGCGCAACCCGACCCCACCGTACAATCACATTTCATAGCAACAATAACATCCCACAATTCAATCACAAGGATTTTCATCAACAAGAATATAAATTCATTACAACCAACAATCCGTATGAAATCAAAGCCACAATAATCCTTGCAAAACAACGAGTCATATACGATATCGCCATAGTCATTTAGTTTAATTAAATCAATCCACAACTCCTTTTCATCACTTGCTACACAACCCTTAGCATTTAGATACATTTACACATTTGGGTTCGTTATCATTCTTTCATACCAAGATATTCAAGCATTTAACGAACCGTACACATGATAAAGTAATCACAAAAAATCACCTTTCACAATTTCAAGTAGCATGGTAGTGTGGTGATCAACTAAAATGATCAGAGAATAGAATCTTACGCCTCAATACATTAGAACAATCAATTTACATATGCTCAATAAAGAAACTCATACCGAATGCTCAGACACCAACAAGGTGTCTCTACGAAGATTAAAGTTAGCCATACATACCTCGAGTCGAAATTCCCTTTTAATTTCTATTTTCAACCCACCGGACCTTCTATCGTCTCCAATATAGTTCACAATGCGACACATTTAACTTAGAGTTAGGAGTCTTGAATTCATTTGAGCATTTTATCAAACACTACGTGGTCCCTTTGATTAATTAATCCTCTTTTTACTGGAAAATTGCTCTACCTTACACCCTCTTGCTATATTAGAATAGATCATAAACATGCATGCAAGGTCTTTATCTTTAAAAACCAATTCATGTGTGTTTTATCCTTTTAACCAAAACCTGAGAATTAAAGGGGAAATGGGGTGGGGACTTACCTCTTATAGTGAAGAAGATGAAGATTACTCGATAATTTCCGGGCCTGAGTAGAGAAGAAGGACCAATTTGGGGAAGATGAGGACTTCTCTCTCTAGAACCCACTCTCACTTCTCTCTATTTTAGTCAAATAGGTGTTAAAAATGAAGGGGGTGTTTTATTAAACTTGGGGTCGGGTTTTAAAATAAAAAATTAGAAGCCCCGAAGCAGGAAATGCGGTCAGGTATGCGATCGCATTCCTTCTATGCGGTCCGTATTCCTGTCGCATAGATGGCCCTCAACTGGCCAAAAGGGAAAACAGACTGCCCAGGTATGCGACCACTATGCGCATACCTATTATGCGATTGCATAGTGCGTCGCATAACTCCCTCCGCAAGAATCAAGGTTCAAGAATGTAACAACTATGTGGCCCGCATTCTCAAAATGTGATCGCATCTTGGGCCGCATAGATGTCCTCAAACTAGACATCAGGCTATCCAGGTACGCGACCACTATGCGGTCCGCATACCTAATCTGCGATCGCATAGTGGACCGCAAATCCGCGCAATTCTGGGAAATTATATCTTTTAAGTCCCGGGTTACTTTTTACTTCAAAAGGTCCGTTTCTAAGAATTTCTACAGCTATAACAATATGGGAACCTACCCAGGCATCATTTTTAGACATGAAATTTTACGGGTCTTTACATTTTCAATTCCTTGATCAACTCTCGTGCTAACATTCTAACAACAGTTTAGGTAAGCCAGGGGCTAAGCGGGAATGCCCTATCTAAGAGCCTACTTCCTTCTGATCGTTCTGCTCTTGGGGATTCATCTCTACCTTTTTCATAAAATGTGGTGGCCAAACCAGATTGTCCATTTCCTCTCTTTCCTCGCTCCTCTACAAAAGACGGCTAGAAACTTCCTATTAGGAATGGCTTCCTTTCAGGTTGTGTTGTTACAGACCATACTATTCTTACAGGGCAGGGGAGATGGATAACTAATCTAATATAGTACAACTATGATCGGGCAATAGCGTAGATAAGATCAGACTGAATGTGTGAAGGATATGGTTATGGTTCTCTTTTGTCCCGTTCCTTCAATTAAAGAAGAATCCATGCCCAGGGCTAGCGCTAGCGCATAGTCAAAGTCTTCCCTGTGTGCCTAACATCCATTCTTTCTAGTTGAGTGCCTTGCAGCGCCTTTAACGATAAGAGACGACGATACTGAAGAGAATAACTCAAGGGCACTGGCTACTCCATCAACTCAATTTTGTTGCGTAAGTGAGGATTCCAGTCATCATAGTCTGAACTTTAAATCTTTCGTAGGCTCATCTCATCGATTGGACTTACGATTCTGGTCATTAATAGATAGTCGGCGCTTTTAGTCATAGGCTATCGCCCATTCTTTATAGCCGCAGCTCTTCACGTTCCCTATTCCATTAAAGAATGAATGGGAATTGATCTGACAACAGCTGGGCAAAATCCATCTCTTTCCATCTCTATGTTCGCTAAACTTGCTTCCTTTCTTGCTTTCATGAAGCCGACATTAACAAACATCTCTTCCATTTTCATAGATGGAAGATCCGGTGAATCAATTCAATTAGATGACACTTACCTAGATGCGGTGCTTGTCCCTTATTCATAGGGGCATCCCCTTTTCTATCGAGTAGTCACTCTTGGCATCTTTCTGTCCTGACTCGGAAATGAACCTGATGGTCAATCTTTCCCTGGCTTGAGAGGTTTCATTTCAGGTTAAGCAAGGGATCAAGACTCTAATGCTTTCATTCCTTCAACTTCAGATAGGTGAATCAATTGGCTCATTTCCTTTCTTTCTCTCGTCAGCTGGGGAAAGGTTCCTCTTTTCGTTATGCATACGGAAAGACCCTTAGGAGAGATAAGGAAGGTATTAAGAAAAGGAATTTGTTCTTTGACGATCCAGTCTTAGCTAGCAAGTGTATGGACTCATACTTTGAGGAGTCCCTAGTGTGCCAGATAGCTACTTTTGTCCCGTTTAAGTTGAAGCATAAGAATGACGGATTTGTGTCCAGCGTGTGATCACAACCAGTACCGCATTTCTTTTTTCTTTAGGGGGGGAGGGCTGTGTAAGGGCGTATGGGAATGCCTACCCCTCTAAATCAGTCTTCCTCCGCCCGAATTAGAATCAAAGTAGTATCTACCTTCTTCCTTTGCCGGTATCCTAAGATCGATCTCTTGACTAAGTGATTTCACACATTGCACTGAGAACAAGGGGCTGATCCCGTACCGTGCTACTGCCTTGACCTAGGATTCTTTTCCTCACATCGGATTCTAAACTAAAAAATTGAAGCTTTCAAGGAAGGAGATTCTAAGACATCACATTCTGTGGCAAAGAGCCCATTCGATGGCATCTGTGGCCGCTTGAATTTCACTTTCATTATTGGATAGCTATATCTACAGGGATTTTCTAGCTTGAACGGGAAGAAATCCATGAGATGAAAACTTAGAAAACAGACTTACTTAGTTCATCAAAAGGTCTCGACCAACAAAAAGATCTTTTTCCACCAGTCTTTTAGGTTGCGCACCTTCTTTCTCTTCATTTCATTTCAGGAAGAAGAAGAAAGGCGAAGTTCATCTATCTAGTTGAGGATGAATTACAGTTCCACATCCAACAAGGAAGACAAGCGCATAAATTTGATTCCCGGCTGACTCTTCTTCTTTGAAACATTCAGAGAGAATCAAGATTGTCTTATTCGGATATTGCCAGGCAATTTCCGTTTTTCCACAAGAGATTGCTCTCCTCCGAAGCTTCAGAGCTTATTCCCTTCTTGTTCACCTTTCTTTTTCTTTACTTATTTTCTTTATCGAATGATTGGCTCAATAGCTTTCTTCCTTCAATTAGAAAAAGGGCTAATGGAAACTCAGGAGCTTCACTCAGAGCTATTAAGCTCTTTGGGGGAAGTCGGAAGTTATTCCACTCGCAATTGAATCAGAGAAGAAAGCTCCACAGAAGACTTCGAAGGAGTAAGAATTGGCTCACTAGGTTCTTCAACTAAAAAGTAGTCAAATCGTAAAACTCCTTACTACAATCCTCCTTCGATGCCTACTTACTTAGGTCTAGTTGACCTAGCTTGAAGTCTACCAACCCTTTTCAAGTCGAGAATGACACATCAGTCTGATATTCTAATATGTTGAGTTGCACCCAGGCCTAGCTCTCTATCGTGGGGCGGTCTCTCTAGGTGAGATAATGAGACCAAAGCATGAAAAATCGGCTGCCTGTGAAATCAACAGGAAAGCTTTAGCTATTTGCTTTAGCAACGACGGTAAAGGGAAGGTTCTGTAGTCAACTGCACTTGGTCACTTCCTGCTCTATCGGGTCATTTTATCTTCTTAGTTCCACTCGGGCATACTCTTTCATAGGTTCGACACAGGTTGTGATGTCGGGTCCTCTATTCTCTTCGTGAATCTCAGTTGGAATCCCCCATTTTCAGCAGACATCCAATGAAGTAGGAGCTCTCCCCCTACCTAGCGGTACTTCCATGGCTTGCCTCTCGAGGTCCTGTTTGAAAGGCAGTTGCGAGAACTTGTCTGGAGTCCTTTCTCGGGCAGCTACTGAGACATAGGTTTGCCCGAGCTTCCCTTGGCATACCTTCGTTACCATTACTAAGAAAAGTAAGTAGGAATTCGTCCCAAATTAACTACTGATCTAGCTCATTAGCATCAAGGAAACCCCATATTTCCTCTTTCAGGTTAGGCGCCCTTTGCTCTAACGAAAGAGGGGTCTTTGTCGGGAGCGATGCTAGTAGTTAGATTCAATATTCAAAAATCCTTAAATAGAAGCCAAATTCGGTTGAGAAGAGACAAGCCCCGTGACATCCATCGAAGGGATCTCGGTCGAGAAGCGACCCAGGTAAAGCCATATTTCAAAGGTAGAATGTATTGGTGGCACATCGACCTAGAATAAGGGCTCTAGTCCACGATTTATGGATTCCAACCGTTCAAAAGAAAAGGAAGTCTCAAGCTATAAAAGTAGTCCTGCCATCGATACTAAGAGATAGACGAGCTACCATAGATCACTCACCGACGAATAGCATACTTTCCTCTTAGAATATCCCTTGAATAAGCGGATGAACCACTTGATCCTCCTATTTCACTGAATCCGCTCCCATCTCTACTGAGCCCCGAAAGATTATAGAATCTCTAGGCTGTAGAGAAAAGGGCATATGATGGAATCATTGAATTTCAGTGACGCGGTGAAAGATCTAAAAGAGATGGATGATCCCAAGTATTGCAAATATCACTGCATCGTCAATCACCCTACAGCAAGATGCTTCGTCTTAAAAGATAAGATCATGACGTTGGTGAGAGATGGAAAGATCATCATTGACGCTAATGACACGACCGAAGCGAACCATGCTAATGCTAAAATCGATCACAAGAAGGGATCAACGTAATAGTCTTCTCCAAGGTTCTATAACAAGCAAGGAGAGATCCACGAGACGTTCTTCCTCAAGATCAATCTGAAGTGCTGGTGGAAGTTCATTGAGGATTCAACACATCACAAGGAACTCATTTCGTTCGAAAATACACTACATTGTCCCTCGAATTGAAGAAAACAAGAAGGAGTATTCAAGAGATGTTGTCCCTCGTGATCAATATGAAGTGCTACTAACTCTTCTTAACGATCAAGTAAATCACAAGGAGGTCCATATCATCATACGCTCAAGAAATACGCTGCTTCAGCCCTCGAATCAAGGAAAACAAATTAGAGACAAGAATCAGGGGATACACAGAGTTGTACTCACAAGTTTTATTAAAAAAAGAATTTTTCTTTACATTTCTTTTGTGATTGCAGTTATTAATTTCCGTACACGAAATTTGTCGCGAACACTAAGGTAATCAAATCAATATGACTGGTGGAATGTAGTATTGTAGCCATTGGTTGGTAAGCTTGCAATCAAGTTATTGCTATCTTACGAGCAACTTGCTATACTCTATTAGTGCCTCTCTTTGGTCTATCATAAGCAACCGAGCGGAAGTAGGTTTCTCTTTTTATATTTACTTAATATGCAAACTCGCTCCGAGCCGAGTCAGTGTTGGGGTTGGGTTGGCTGATCGCCCAAAAAATGATTCTTATCCCATCCGTCAGGTTTGTATGTACCCACTCTACTGTTTATTATTTTCTAGAACCTCAGGAACTATCCTTTCCGGCTTCCCCCTGTCTTTTCCCTTGGGTTTGTCAACCAACCTGGCATGTTCAGACCGGGTCTCCTCGACGATGATGTAGTCGTAGTAGTTCTCTAATGAGAAATCTGTTATGATTCGCCCATGATTCATGTAACCATTCCTTCGCGTGACGTAGCTTAGGATTTGTGTTATTGCTATTGTTTAGGGGCGTCAAGACCGGGTTCCTACTTTTTCTTTTTGAGAAAGAAGAGGTTAATGGACAAGTGAAAGAGATGCTGAAAGAGCAGATGCTTTTATTTGAAATAAAAGAATTAGCCGAGACATACCTCCCGCTAAAGAACACTATTAACAATGGGGTCTGAGAGGCCCTCAAACAAATAGATAGAGCGAGAATGAAATAAAAGATCAAAACATCATGGGCCGCGCGCAAAAGAAAAGAGAGGATATCCAGAATTGTATTGAGGCCGCAGCAGCAAGAAAACAACAAGAGCACGTCTTCCCAAACAAAGCAGCCTTCAGCAGGAGCTGCACTACAATGACTCATCTCTGGGAACATGAACGAACTGAGCACCCTGGCGAATAAAGAAAACCTAGAACAAAAATGGAAGCCTCAGCCTTCACATCCGAAACTGAAAACTCATCAATTGGAGAATCGTTTTTATAGGGTAGGCATGGTGAAGGCATAATGGAAATAGAAAATTACTAAATGACTTAGTCTTGCCTTCTTCTTCCTTTATGGAGAGAAGGAAAGAGCCCATAATTGGAGCACAAATTCATACGTAAGATGCCCAGTTGGATCACTAATTCGTAGAAGGACAACCTCTAGAAAGGATCTCCCTCGAAACGAGAATAAATACCATTGTAGCTAGGATTTGTTCTCTTGAATAGGTAGGCTCAGTACGCTAAGGAAAATTGGTCTTCTTAGGGCTCATAAGAGGTAGGATAGATAATAGAATTTTGCCAGCGAGATGAGTCTGGGAAAGCCTGACGGGCTAGAGGGTGAGCTTAGAACGGTTTACTAAGACTCCTTTATACTAAAATAGAATGAAGTTGGTTCCTGTACAAGGTCCTATCCTAGGCTTAGAGCTGAGCTAGAACCTTACCCCTAACTTAATTCGGAATGATTTAGAGAGCTGCGAATCAGGCTTTTAGAGTGATGGCAAGCAGGGCAAGAAGATAAAGTCCAATTTGACCCTAAGCAGATTTTTGACATCTTTCTCGCATTCACTTTCAGGTTTGATATGACATTAGATCTCTCTTACTTAGTGACGAGTTCGAGCCTTAGAAGCATGCAAAGGAATAAGGTCTGGAATAAGTCTTGTATGAGTCCTTTAATCGAGTCCCTCTTCTTTAATAGGTTCTTTCAAGTAGTAAGTTTTGATTATCTTTTTACGATTACGATTCTAGTATTAAATATCTCCGCCTCCCAATTCCTTTATCAAAGTCTAGTACTTCTGGGCGCATGCCATTCTCTTCATGTGGGAGCAATCATAGGGGGTTCGGGTCTGAGGTAAGCCTTCATTTATCATTGGTAGGCAAAAAAGGGGTAAGCGAAACTGGCTGTCTTTGTTAATAAGCAAATGGGTAAGTAAGTGCAAACAGTACGAATCTCTTTCTGTATCCAAGCCTGCTCCTGGTCGCTCGGACTCTTGTTGTAGTGTGAGCCTTGAAAGTACCCAAAGTTAGGCAATCAGCATGAATCCCTTTAAAGTGATCCCTCTTTCTTAATGACTCTTCTTAGGGAGTAGGATCTGTTTCCTAGGAGCTCAAAGGAAGATAGTGAATAAATATTTTATTTTGAAAGCAAAGAGGAGTGTGGCGGTCGTGCAAGAAACAAAGTCGAATATATTAGATGAGCTTGCTGCACTCCGATCCATTCCCTTAATATAATAGGTTGTCTACGTTAATTTCTCTGTAGCAAGAAGCCCTGTGAACCCCCTCTCATAGGTGATTGGGAAGGGAAAACGCTAGAAACAAAGCCCTTATTATTATTAAACGTAGTTGTCTTTAAAGTGCAAGTGAAATATCGACTTTCATTCAACTTTAGAAAACTATAGTAAAGTAGAAAAGTTAGGAGGAGCAATAGGCAATCAAGAAGTTCATCCATTGAAGTTGAAGTAGTTTCAGTACTTCATCGATTTTAGTTGAAGTAAACGATTGATCTATATCGTATCAAGCATGAATCGATCTTTTTTATCCAATCTAGATCCCCTTGAAATTGATATGTGCGATATTGAGTATGCTAACGCGAATCTCCAACGGTCGTAATCAAATATACCAATCGTTTTCCTTTTCTCCTATCGTTAACTCTCGAAAGTCTTGCAAGGCTCTCAAACGGTCTAACACTCGGAAACTTTCGTAATCGTTCCAATCGATCAGTCCGATCTGGCTTTCCTGCGTCTCTCTTCTCTAGTCGTCTAGTATCATACTCTTATTCAAATTATTATTTTCATTCATTTAATTAAACTTCAATTTTATTTTGTAAGGTGTGTTTCGAGGTACAAATCACCAAAGACGGGTGGATGTTCAGTCTCAGTGGCAGAAACCCAATACTGTTTGGAACTTCACTTCTAGAGCTCCATCTCCCAGAATCAAAACCTTCTTGTTCTAAAGGCATGGCTCTCTCGCATATTATTCTACTACTTTGTAGAGGAATTCATTCGTGAATCTCGGTATAATTTTGTTACCTTAGCCTGGAAAACAGCCTAGGAAACTAGGCCTCTTTTTATCCAGATATTGAGCCAAGCCCGGCACCTCTGATTGTTTTGCGGATTCAATTTACCAAGAATAATCAAACAGTTCGTAACTCTAATTGCGTGATGTGATCGGTTGTTAGGATGATGGGGACGATAGAGAGTCCTCTAGCCCGGTCCCGTCCTTGCGTCCTTTTATTCTGATTATTCTTACCGACCTAGAGAATCTAAAGTCTTTCATTCTGTGGTTAGGCCTCTTTCTCTGTTGCCTCTTTGTTTCATAAGGATCGAAGCTTTCTTGGCCTCTGGCTCTCTTAGGCATTTTAGCTATACGCTTTTATTCCTCTTCTAGTAGCTAGTATCTAAATTTAGTATCATATCATTTCCAAAGAAAGAGAGTATGCTAAAATAGATTTTCCTCTAGGGATAGAGAACTTTGTAAGAAGGTAGTCTGCCCTCCATACTGAGCTAAGGTCCACACTATAGATTAGCTATAGTAGATATAATAAGAGAAGAGGGAAATTAGATCGATTAGTTCTTCTTGCTTTACTCTTGCTAGACGGAAAGAGAAGAAAGACTATTGTGACTTTCACTTCCTTAATGTTCTCTTAGTGGAATACGTACTAACACTACTTGCTTCCACACACTCGAAATGCTTACTTGCTATTAGATTTATAAAGGATAGGATAGATCATAATGTACACTATTTTTGATTTTTTAATTCACATTTGATTTTAATTCAAAATTACAATTATATCCTGTCTCTGTAAGGTGAGAACGGAATTTCTCCTTTATTTTTTCCTTTCCATTCACTCAAATTTCTTCCGTTTCATCGATTTTGTCCGGATCGCACCTTTTTTCCGAAAAAAGGGAAGGAGAAGGATCTTCTTCAGTGGATCCCTCTTGTTCCTGTTTAGTCCCCTTCATTTCGGAAGCTGTTTCTATTTCTACATCTCTTTCTTCCTCACTTTCCACCCTTTCTTCTGTTTTTGAGGCTTCTTTCAGTTTCTTAGTAAGAATGGGTGAGGGTATTCTGCCTAAATAGTAGACACAGGTAATAAATAAGAGAATACTAAAGATCCGAGCCATAGAATTTCTCAATTCTAACACAAGGTACTTATTAGATCGAATGTACTTATTCGATCTAATAGAATGATTTTGCCGTATCCAGACTAATACCAATCCAAGCCATTTCATGAATAAAATGTGACCAATTAACCAACAAAGAAAACCACTTGTTACAAATAAGATATTTTTGCATCGAAAGAANCGAATGTACTTATTCGATCTAATAGAATGATTTTGCCGTATCCAGACTAATACCAATCCAAGCCATTTCATGAATAAAATGTGACCAATTAACCAACCAACAAAACCACTTGTTACAAATAAGATCTTGCTGTTGCATCGAAAGAGATAAATGTTGACTAATCTGGCTAACATTGAACTTGGTAAAATGAAATGGTTGAATAATTTAAAAATTTGATTATTCAGAAATACACATTGAGTGCTGAGATTACGCATTGAATTTCTGGTAGTAGATCCATAATAAAAAAGTCTTTGTGATTGTTCCAGAAGAAATGAAAGAAAAGATATGGTAGAGCTAGGAAAATTATTGTGAGGTCTACCCAATGCTAAATGCAAAGGCGCACAATAGATCGATATGAACCTCATGAGCTGCCCCATAATAAAACTAGTTATTGTTGATACCTTGTTCTCGGTTCCTTCTTCCATAACCACATCTCGGAGAAGGAAGAGATAAGAGGACTCTATGGAGAATGTGGTCCAAAATCCATAATAGAGTCCGACCACAACGACCGAATTGATTATTTTCATGCATAAGGATCCTAGATTACCTAGTAGAAAAGATTGAAAAATCATCACAAACCTCCCTTATTTCTTTTCTATTGCGATTTCTGTGGATTATTATATGATGATTTTTTAACTTTCCATATATAGAAAAGAAATAGAAAGAGACAGACTACAAACGATATTTGTTATGTCAATGACACGAAAGGTATATTAAATGAATGGGATTGGGATATGGATGGAATATAATAAAATAAAGCCACTTTGAGGTTCCTTCTGAAATGAGGGATGTAAGGGAGCCACTACGAAGAAGTTTCGGGAGTTACGAAGGAAGCTTCGAGCTCATATTAGTCATGGGTTAAGAACGGGAATTGAACTCTATGAGATCGAATCTCCTGTTGTTCCTCAGTAGCTCAGTGGTAGAGCGGTTGGTTGTTAACCGATTGGTCATAGGTTCGAATCCTGCTTGGGGAGATTTGATTGATTCTGAATTAAAGAATTCAGAATAAAGGGGCTCTCTTTGCCCGTTAAGAGTAGGTAACCCGTTCCCTGTCTTTGTTTTTATTGCATTCTATATCATCGTATCACATTCTATTCTGCGAGATTAGAAAATCACCAGTAATACATCGGTCTAGGTCCGATATAATCCTTAGTTCCATAGCCCTGGGGCTATTTACAACTAGCCAATTAAGAAGTCTTAGATGTACTAGCACTGCATCAAAGATGCATTCATCGATTCTCCCGAGAGGTCACAATTGCCGCGAGCAAACATATTAATGATGAGGAAGGCTATTTTGTTATGCTACTAATATTTGCTTTGCTTTCAAATGCCCTTTTTGGTTTAGAACCCAGCCGTATAATCGAAATAGGATCGATTGTCCTGAACCCTACTTCTCTTTCACTGCTCAGGTTATCCTGAAGCTGCTAACCTGTCCCTTTCGAATGAGCGACAAAATTCTTTCACCGCGCTCTACTTCCTTAGGGGGATGAGAAGGATGGACATTTCTGTCTTCTTCGGACCCTTCTTTTCGATAAGGGGAGGCTATTCTTGAAAAGAATAGGTATGTTCAACTAGTTATTTGAACTATTCAATAAGAATAGGGATTTTCAATGCTAGAAATGCCATAACTCTCTTTCTGAATGTCTCGACTTTCTTTCTCAAACCATCAGACAGGGGTGGGGAAACAGCAAAAATTAATAGTAGAGCGTAAATTACTTCTGATTTGATTTCGCCTGAAATGAATCCCTCGCTTTGATAAGAAATATCTGAGTAAACACCCTTTAAGCTGAGATAATATTCCATTTTGAGGGTTAGCTTTGCGTTCCTTGAGTGTGTTTCTGCCCTAAACTAAGAAAGAGTATAGTGCTCGTTTTGATAAGAGTATTATATACTATCTTCTGGAATGTTTTCAACGTCCCCCTTATGAAAATACGCGAATTTCTTCTGGTTCGCTACTATCTTTTCCTACAACTCACGACTGGCCTTGAACTGGCCAAAAAACTTTCTATTTGAACGTAATTCTACAATTGCAGAAGTTTCGGTCTCGATCGATTATACTTTTGGTTAATTGGGTAGGTGTCGATAGCAGCAGAAACTTTGCTTTGGTCCATACCACGAAACAAGAAAAGATCTAAGGCTTTCTTTGCTCTGCCTCTGGGACCGAGAGCGAGGTCTAATGATCCTCTTTTCAATCTCTTACTTACTCTCTCGTACGATTAACTCTCAAGCCATAGCGAACAAGTAAAGAAGTAATGACCGAACGAAGTCGCTAAAGGCAGGCATCCATCCTTCCATTTGATCAAAGGCATCCGAGCTGAAGTAATTCAATTCACTCGAAAGGAGAAGAGCGTCAAGCAGCCCCAACTCTAGCTCCAGAGGGCTCCGTAGAGCAGGAAATGCTCAGGTCCGTCTACGTGTGATTCCTCATTTGGTTCCTAAAACGTGAGGTGAGCTACTGATTCTACTCTTGGAGTGACTCAACATAATTCTTCCAGAAAAGGATTTTAACCGGAAATAAGATAAAAGAATAAAAAAAAGACCATAGTAGATCTATGATTAGCCCTCGGTCGGGATGGTCCTATCGAAGAATTTGACTCATGCAAAGAAAGAAACTTAGGATAGGAGACTTATGGAAGCAGCAAGGCTGGGTGTGTGAGTGAAACCCCAAAACCTCAAATCCCCTAATGCCCATCAAATAAGAGTCCTACCAAGGATCCGGTGTCTAGGATTTCTCCCAAAAGTAAGTAGGAGTGCTCTTCCTTTCAAGCATTCTGCCTTAAAGTCTATAGACCTTACCTCACTAATCTTTTATTTTATCTCGGGATTTTGTTTGAGTTGTTGTCTCAGTAGTTGCATTCCCTCTAGTCCCCTTGAAAGAGGAAAAGGGCCTAAGCATGTTTAGTTCCATCTCCTTGAGTTTCAATTGGAATGCTAGGGATTTACATCCTAGGGTAAGTCACAAATTCCTAAGTGNTAGTTGCATTCCCTCTAGTCCCCTTGAAAGAGGAAAAGGGCCTAAGCCTGTTTAGTTCCATCTCCTTGAGTTTCAATTGGAATGCTAGGGGTTTACGTCCTAGGGTAAGTCCCAAAGTCCTAAGTTCTTCCTTTCAATCCAAGTCGAGGTAATAGTTTCTATGGTAGGGCTAACGAGATTTCTTTTGCTTAAGGCTAGGCGTATAGATAGGTTTCTGGATCTCAAGATTAGTTTAATTTCTCTGGCTAGGAATTATAAAATAAACTAGGAATAGCTGATTCTAGATCAATATCATTAAAAAGCAGGTTCTAAGGCAAGTGAATTTGAAATAAGTCTCTTTTAAAGAGAGTTAGAAAAGCCAATCCAGTTGTTTCCTTGCAGCCAGTGGATGAGAGTGCCCTTACATATAGTTCCGGGCCAGTTCCTGTTTAAGTTGGAGTTTCTTATGGAAAAGGAAAAATTGCCTATGCTTAAAGAGTTTCCATAACAAGGCCTAGCCGTGAACCTATCCAATTTCAGTGCCATATGATTCAAGAGCTAGAGCAATAAAGTAGGGATTTTAGGAAAGCGGATTATATTCTCGGGGAAGCGGTGCTCTCTTATGCATAAGCCCTTTGTTAAGTAAGGTGATGGTGCTCTTTATCTGCTGATTTCCCTCCTAGCAAGTGACTTAAAGAAAACAAGTGAGGTAAGCTCCCCCCGATACAAGCGAATAAGGGGCTCGAAATTATCCCAATACCAGAGAGACACTTCACAGAGTGTGATGCTAATGGTTAGGGGGATGGTAGTAACCCAACTGCAAGCACATGAACTCTCTATACCAATGGTTCTCTGCCCGCAACCCCAGCTCCTATAGAACGATTCGAAAGGGGCATACGTATGGCTTTGACTAAATGACTAACTAAGGCTAACGGAATAACAGAATCGGAAGCAGGCGTAATCGAAAGAAATCTTGGGCCGAATGGAAGGGGCTTGAAACGATGGAAGGCTTACGGGATAGGGGCATAATCATATAAAAAATTTCCTAACTAAACCAATTGGGGTAATAGACCCGCGAAGCAAAAGCATTTTTCCTAGCATTGAACCTTACTTCAAAGACTAGAACACTTACAACATAGGTAATAGAGCAAAGCCTTAGGCTGATAAACTGACTGAAGGCAGACCAGGAGCATTACCTACGAGGATTTATTAGGATGGCTCAAAGACTGATTCGGTCTTTTCCTCAAAGGCGGATACGATTGAATTAGCTTTGGACTACGAGAGTGCTAGACAGCAGGGATGAAATGTTTGTGAGGAAGAATCAATGGCCAATGGTTCTACAACTGCAACATCACTTACTAAAAAGACTATTCTACGACCAGCCACCTACTTAATTACACTTCTGGCATTAAGCAAGTTCCTTCTTCTACGAATATGAGATAGACCGACAGCCGGTACGGGACTAAGGGACTGTGGGAATAGCGAAAGATCAGATTCAAAGATATAGGCCAATCTAAAGGAAGATGGTGAAAGACCACCACAAAGAAACCCTCGCTCACGCTTTAGTCTTATTCGAAAACAAAAGCGGACGGACCTTCCTCAAGAAAAAAGCCAATCTGATTTCGGGGGGCATGTAGGCGGAGAAAAGCTGGGAAACTATAAGGTCTCGTAGGAAAAAGACAAAACGTAGGTAGACTGCCACACAGAGTGAATGTAACTAGCCAATTCCCCAAGGTCTAGTAAACTAAGGTGGTAGTGCAGACAAGGTTAATTCACTTTGGGATTGGTAGTCTCGTCTGCTCTGACGTTAGAATATTCATTATAATACGATGATAGCACCTGATTAGCAAGAAATTCCCTTCTCTCCTCTTAACAATGATCTGTCTAGGGCTACTTTCAAAATTGCGTATTCTGTAATAAGACCCTATTCATGGGCATTCTCCGACTTAGAATCGAATTCATACCCGACAATCTACGATCTACCTAGCGCCTTAGTTTATGTTGAATAGGCATACCCGACTTCCAGCTAATTGTCAAATAAAGTTATTCGTGCTTTAATTCCTAGCTTGAAAGCATTCTTTGAAGCAAAAATTCTGGTAAATCAAGCCTGCGTAGAATACCCGGCAATGTACGATCTACCCAGCCCCTAAAGCTCAGCTCTACGAAGGCCTTTTGGAGATTGACCTTTCTTTCTCTTCTTCCCGTTCTGATCGGTCGAGCTCTACTAATCGATCGCTCATATGTCCATTTCGTGCTTGCTAGCGCTCAACTCCAGCTCTGTTTCCAACCTTTCATTTAATATAACATTCCCGTATGAAATACCTCTTATTTAATCTTGCTATACGTCCAAGCCTTCTCCCATCGGTAGTTGGAAGCGGAACTGAAACTTGATATAACTGAAGGAAAGGCTATATAGGTACGATAGGAGGGTAGGTTAAGCAGGTAAGCGAAGGCTCTCTCTGTCGCTCTATGGTCTTGTGTAAAGCCTTTCCGCCTATCTATTATTTTTTTATCTTTATTCAAAGTAAGATGATCGAAAGCACGAAAAGGAATGTCTTAGCGTGCACTTACTCTAATTCGAAATATGTCTCTTTCTTTCTATCATAATTCCTCTCCCTTCATTCCTCGATCCGCTTGTAAATTCTTGGTGTAATACTCACTAATAAATGATTTGTGTCAGAATTTCTCACTAATCAGGTGTGATATGTCTCATTCGTGTAAGAATTAAGAATTCCTCTTCCAACTCGTCCCAGAATGGGCATTATGGCAAAGAACAAGAAGAAAACTAAAGGAGAAATTTGTCAAATAGTAACAAAGGGTTCCTCCACAAGTTGACATCCGATCCAACCTAGTAGTAAGAAATCCGCCAAAAGAAACCAAAATATTCCTTGGTGAATCGGGCGAAAACTTGAACTACGTACATACATACTTTTAAAAAAGGGTAAAGCCAACATACATATAAAAACTAGTGCTATTGCGGCTACACCTCCCGCTTTTTCAGGTATACTATGAAGAATGTCATGGATCGGTAGGAAATACCATTCTGGCATAATATGAGGCGGGGTAGACATCGGATTAGCAGGTATATAATTGTTGGGATGCCCCAAAACATTAGGATCATAAAAAATCCAAATGGATAAAAAAATAGCAAAATCTACCCAACCTACTAGATCCTTTACATAAAAATAAGGGTAAGAAGCAATTTTATCCATCTCTAAATATACACCCAATGGATTATTGGATCCATATTTTTGCAATGCGGCCAGATGAAGAAGACTGTCGCCTACTAAAATAAATGGGAGTAAATGATGAAGACTAAAAAAATGATTTAAGGTGGCATTGTCCACGGAGAACCCACCCTAAAGCAAGGTCACTATGGTACCTCCTACTACAGGTATGGCGCTAGCTAAGCTTGTAATTACTGTAGCTCCCCAAAATCTCATTTGACCCCAAGGTAGTACATATCCTATAAAAGCTGTCACAATCATTAATAGGAAGATTACAACTCCGAGACACCGAACAAATTCCCTAGGACTGCTATAACTGGCATGATATAGACCACGAAAAATATAAAGGTGAACTACAATAAAAAACATACTTGCCCCATTAGCATGCATATAACGGAGCAACCAACCCCCTTCAACATCTCTCATAATGTGTTTTACGCTGTTGAAAGCTAGATGCACATGAGGTGTGTAATGCATAGCTAAAAAAACACTAGTCACTATCTGAATGACTAAACAAATACCATCTAATGAACCGAACCCCCACCACTAACTAAGATTGCTCGGGGTTGGATAATCTATCAAATGCTGATTAAGTGTGGAGGATATAGGTTGTTTAAGAAGAGAGTGTCGTTGGTTCCTTATAGTCATTTATTTATTTATCTTTTCTATCATGACAACTCTAGTTCCCCCACCTTTTACCGTTCTGGGGCCCTACTATGTATTCAAATTAGAGTTCCCTTTCTTCCACTTCCGAAGGATGGAGGGGGTATACAACAAGAAAAGCGTCGAAGGGGTCGAATAACCCTAGGTTACTGAAGAGTCGTCCGACTTCCCGGTGACCGAATAAGAGAGGTTTTTACCGCTTTTCTTCTCTCCAGCACTATCGGACTGATCATCTTGCTACAACAAAGAAAGCTTAGGAATGAATCTAATAGAAATTTAGGTCTCTGTTCGCTTGGAAGATTATTCTTTCATCCTCGGTGAAAGAGGTCAAAAAAGGTGCGTGGGAGAAAGAATTCTAAAAGGAGAGAAGATTTCGTCACCAAGCGGGACAAAGTGCGACCCCTAAGCAATTGGGGGTTCTCGCTCATCTCTTGGGGATCCATCTCATCTGAAAACTTTTCCTCTTCCATTAGCATAGCTAAATTTGAATAGGATGAATCAGCCTCAGGAAAAGTAAGCCCCCTTGCCTTGATTTAATTTGGCTTCGCTGTGCCATGAATCAATCAAAAAGCTTATTGATTTGATTCATCCCATTTCATTTATTTGGGCGAGAGGGAGGCGGTGAGTAACCTGGGCTACAGGTTTTTCTGTTGGTTGATTCGCGAAATCACCTCTTGAAAAAAAAGGCCCTCGGGTCCAGACCCACAAATGAATAAGAAGCGAGGCGAGGGTCCTTCATTAAAGTGGGAAAAGAGGGGTGGGGCTTTGTTCTGGGGGGCCGCCTTGCGCAGCTTTAGAAAGGAGAGAATTTCAGAAAGTCATTCTCTCCAGCCTTTTATATCTATCTTTAGAAGTAGGGCGAGAGAAAGTCAATATGATATTTGCATTGGTTTTTCCAACGAAACTAAGCACTTTTCTTCTTTCTCATTTGGAAGGCTCAGTCCCACACCCTGACTTCAATGATGGGAACAACCTCCGCACTCCGGCGCTCCAATGAACAAGAGTTCTCCGCCTTACTACATTTAGAATAGTGGTCGATCTTTCGGGAGTTACATTGGTAACTTAATGTAATGTTATGTTCACGCGGTGATATTCTATCTTTCCAAGAGTACTACCTTGTACATAGTCTATGTCTAGGGAGCATACTTGACAGGAGATAGACACAGGCATTAGAGGGGTCCCCCACTTCGATTCCCGCCCCGTTAGCATCTACGATCCTAGATAAGGGATTAGTTCGTTAGGTCTTTTCAGTCCGGAGTGGGCTGGTAATGGACCTACTTACCTTTCTTGTAGACTTGCTGCGGAGCTAACCCTTTTTCTATTGGTTTGGTGGTTGCTACCAATAAGATTTCTTTATGCCCATCAAAGGACCTCGGGATGCTAATCCACGAAAAAGGATACAAGAAATTTTTATCATATACACAACGAGGGAGACCCGTGTAAATACATCGGTTTCTTACTCGTGCAAAGGAACTCTTTCTTGGCAACTTGGACAACTTGTAACGATGTTTGTCCCGCATATCACTAGGAAGATCGAGATCTTTACAAAGGGATTTATAAAGATTTCGTCTCAATTCATATTTAGCCGCGAGCAATGTAAGTTTGTGATCTCGTATATTTTTCTTCTCTGACATCTTACTGAGTTTCCCCCTCATCTTTTAGCAAAAAGACGCTTCACAATGGTAAAGTCTCATATTGTGTCTTAGCCAAAGTTACAATAGTAACATTGAACCCTCGAATATGTTCGAAGATCTTGAAATGATCTTCCAGTTCGGGGAGAATTCGCAAAATTTCTTTTCCATCGAAAATTGAATTGACCTTTCCCTTATTTCGATCGGAGAATCTAACAGAGACATTACTGTGGATATTCTGACCAAAAAATTAGACATTTCATGCCCTCGGAGAGTGCTTTGTCGTTGTAGGTTACTGACATATCCTTTTTTGTCTTTATTTGACCCCAAGAATGGATTGGATCGAAACGACTTTCCTGTTGAAGCCCTTTGTGTCTGTATTAATTTCTGACCGCACGGAATCTCCATAGAAAAGTTTCCATTTTTGATAGAAGGTGTTGTCTTTGGTACTACTATTATTTTACACGATCCAGGAACTTCCATAACGTTGGCGTGATTCGATTTGAGCAACAGATCCTGACGGTAGATATTTTCATAATGAAAATAGAGTGGAAACATGAGTTGATCCATAATGAGTATTAGATTGAAGTTCTCTTAAAGAAGACCGCCAACTCCTATCCCGAAGATACAAAGCGCCCGGTCCTCTTCTCTTGTGTCGAAGTGTAGTGTAGTGTGGTGAGGTTTTGCCTCACAGAAAGAGTGGGAAATTAGGAGAAAAAAATGAAGAATTTCGAATATAAAAAAGAGATATTTTTTCCCCAACGACAAAGGAACTTACAGTCGGCGCATTTTCGGGGACTAGCCCTCTTCCCACTACTCAAGAGGGCAATTCCTCGCACATAATTAAGGGAGCCACTGAAAGGTGACTAAAACACCATAAATGGGGACTGCCCGAGCTAATAATAGAGGCAAGAACACTTTCCTGCCAAGTCCCATTAATTGATCATAATGATATCGTGAAAATGCTGCACGGACCCATATATATAGAAACAGAAAAAGAATCACCTTGATACTAAACCATATTGATCCCGGGATCTTCTTGGAAATGGGAAGATCTAGGATAGGCGGCCAAACTCCTTGAAAGAGCGATGTGCATAGACCAGGTGAGTAGGGATGCAGCTCCGTGGACCGCTCGTCGGGCCTGATAGGTGATGGTATCACACCCTTCTCAAAGGAACCATACGTGAGACTCTCGCGTCATACGGCTTCGTCCCGGAAGTAGGACCTTCCCTTTCCTTTGAACAACGGGTCCTCAAACCTTTATGATTTCGTGCCAAACCTGGTCTCCATCTTCGAACTTCTCGTTCGATGAGAACCCAGGTCTCGATGTTTCCGTTTTCTAGGTCACGCCTTAAACTCGTTAGAAAGCGGAGTTGGTTAGATGCCGCCATATCTTTTACGTCACCGACCACATTGTCCGCAGCATCTTTCACTACATCGCATTTGCCGGGGTTGAATCCCCTTTATTAAGCGATCGCCTTTGCTCATTGGCAGAACGTCTTGATGCGTGTGTCTAGTTTGTTGGGGTGACACTCCACTTCTTTATACTCTTTGGATGCGAGAAACTCCCGCTCCCTTCTCCTCTCTTACTCTTCCAAGGATGGTTTAGGGGGAGCCGGTTCTACCTCCAGCTGAGGAGGGAAATTTCAATCGATACGCGGTAGATTCGACGAGCTGGGACATGGAAGTGAAAACCCTAAACTTTAAAACCTACCCATATTTGATACTCACTATCTAAGGAGCAAATCCGAAGTCGGTTCTCAAGGCCCAGAAGCTTGGGGATTGACTACCCCTATGTTCCAAGTGACTAGCTTGGCTGGTGATGCATTCACCCACTTGCACGCTTCCTTACAAGCAAGAAATCCTTAATTTTCCCGCTACTACACGGGACGGTGTACTCTTATCGCTAACCTCGATAGAGGCTATACTCTAACAGCCAACCTACTCAGTATCCCTTGCTGCAAGGATTAAGAAATAGCAATGCATCAGGGGATGAGCGTACCTTCCGCTCAGGAACAAGAAATGGAACTATTAAGTTAAGGTGTCGCTTTTCTTTTTCTAGCTCTTCTTTGGGTTCCCTATCGATGCGTGTATGCCTTCGTCAAAGAAAGAAGGGGAATCATAAGAAATTTTCATAGACCTAGGCCTAATTCCATCGATGAATCATTCGAGAATGAATTTAGCGAGACTAATCTAATCTTATTCAACCTTAGATGGGAATTAGGGCGAAGCTTGGGCCGGTCTCTGCCTTCTTAACATGCGGCACACCAACTTGAAGTCTGGTTTTAAAATATCTCTCTACCTTCACAAAACTTCTCGCGCCCTTCTCGTAGTTTAGACTTTCTATTAGGCTACCGTTGACCGGCTTCGCGAGACCATTTCGGTCTACACATACATGGCTAAGCGCTATTGGGAGGAGCTTTCTCAATCCAAGCTAACTAATATAAGAAAAGAGAAGAAAGGAAGATCTTATAAGAGATCAACCCATCTTTACATAGCAATTTCTTGAACGGAAAAAATAGATGCTTTCATGGACTACTTTGACTTAGGGATTTGCTTCGTCATTAGCTAAAGAAGAGAGAGAAGGGGGAAGCTTAGTCTAATTATACGGAGTGATTCTTTCTTTATTGGATGCCAGCTTTCTCTTAATTCCTATCGTGCACTTACATACAAATCTATAGGTAGTTCATCTCCTTCTAAGAAAAATATCCAAAGTTTTCATTTTTGATCGAATTCCGTCTAGTAAGCATCGAGATCTTACAGATGCTGTTGAGAATCGTCATTAACCAATCTTGTATCGGACGCACCATCCCTTGAAGTAAGTAAAGGGCGCAAAGATGAGGATTTGACCTGCACCCTCTTTCGTTTTCTTTAAATAAAGAAAGTGGTGGTTAGATTCGCGTTCCCTTTCCTGACTATCAAGGATTTCAAAGATCTTTCATACTGTGCCCAATCCCAAAATTGGTTCTATACATATGACTAGCAATGAGAAAAATAAATGCAATAGCTAAATGGCGATGGGCAATACCAGTCAGCCACAGACCCCTAGTTACAAGATCTAATCCTCCACGAAAAGTAAGAAATTCTGCATATTTTGACCAATTCAAGGTGAAAAATGGGGTTTCTCCCTCGGCAAACTGGGATAAAGTTGAGCCAAAAAATCTCGATTCAAGATAAATTCATGAGGAAGTGGTATCTCCTTAGGATCTACTCCAGCGTTTAGAAATTGGTTAATCGGTAAAGATAGATGTACCTGATGCCCCGCCCAAGAGAGAGACCCAAGTCCTAGTAGCCTTGCCAAATGGTGATTCTGGTAGGGAAAGAAAGCCCATACCTAACTCGCTATGCTTGGTGCGGTCCCGTGCTACGCTATTTGATCGAGATTCGAAATACCCTTCCTCGACGCCACCTTCCTTCAGAGGTATACCAATTGGAATCTTGTACACTTTCTTTATCTTTCTTTTATTGATCCAGCCTATACCTATTTCCTCTTGCTTCGCGTGGTCGGGCCACTACCTCATAGAAAGTCATGTTTAGGGAGCTAGAGCCTGCTCTCGCTCCAATATACGTGTAGGGGGAAGCACCATGAAAGTGAACCTTTATTGTTTCCTTTTCTATTCGAACCGATTAGAAGGAAGGCAGTAGCTCATCCTACATAATAAACTGAAATTTACTTGTATGACAGAGATTCCCATAATACCTTATACCTCAAATTTATCCTTATCTTAATAAGACTAATTGACTAAATATTTTAAGAAAAGCTTAAGATTAATCATAGAAGTCGTTCTGTTAGTGCAATACGCCCTGATTAGTCATACCTTAAGGTTGTTAGAGCATACTAATGTTCACTTTCTTAAAGTTAGCTTCTAAGCAGCTTTCACCTATCATTCCATCTATGCTAATCGCTAATTAATCGATTAGAAATTGGAAATTTCAGACTGAGTTAATATGGGGTCGGCGCTAAGAGACTTTATTAAGAAATTACTTAAGTCAAGTTCTAATGCTATATCTCGTTCGTTCTCCCCACTTGTGAATCACATCACTCCCTTTTGACTCAAGTTCTTAGAAGAGTGAATGCTTCAGAATTAGACTAGAGGCCTTATGCCAATCAACATCGTTCATTCTCCCCACCCTGAAAGAACTTCACTCCCAACACGTAAAGCTAGAAAGACTAATAGGTTTAGGCTAGGGCGCCAACCCTCACTAGAAGTCAGTTTTCCTCCTCTTTCCTATTCAAGAGTTCTCCTCCCTAACGGCACATTGTATATAATCTCTCTAGATGGCCAGTGTGAACAGTTCAATCAAACTTGTATGTGTGAAGCATATTGAAAGTGACATTGACAAAGCAAAGCACAAATTCCCTAGAATGTTAGAACTCAGACATGACAGAGAAGGTAGTCAAAAACGGTACGCTAAGATCCTTGCTTCGTCGCTTCTGTTGTCAGTTATTCAATGAATGATGTTTTAAGCATCTATATATTCCATTCATCTATCTGACCTGACAAGGAGGTCAACTTTGATATCTCACCCCTGATCTCTACGGTTGGTTAAAGGTGTCTTTGAAGACTGGTCGAAATCAGATCTGGATAGAAGATTCATCTACGCTGGCAAAAAGGCTGTCAGAAAGAGTCCAATCCCGAGGAGAGTTCATGTGTGAAATTTCTTTGTTGAATGGAGGTGAGTTGAAGGGCTTCTTTGATCGGGAAATGCACGCACTTCTTTTGTTGTCATTAAGGTCCCTTCCCCCTGAGTTAAAGATGTCCCTTACGCTTCTCTTTCACTACTTCCCTCATTGGGATTGGTCAAGCTCCTTCACTTACTGCTCGATCCGATCCAGAACCTTTTGGGATAGCACATTTTCCTCCTATTTAGTAGGTCTTTTTACCCGTTCAGTTCCTCTACTGGTAGTCTAGTTGTAGTTTTGAGCGGGTGAACCCATGTTCTATCTCGTAGTCACCTAAACGGCAGAGTTTGTAAACTCAAATGGTCTGAGAGTTTCCTTTCGCTTCTGAACCTCTAAAATTGGACTTACGCAAGCTACCAAGCTCCTGTTCCCCCTTCATCACTCTCTATCTCCGGCCCTTGCCATTAGTTAGCTTGCACTTCCCTTGCTTGCCTTTTTAGTTTTCAAAGTCAAGGTGCCTTTCCCTTTTCCCTTTTTCTGCCTTACCTCTTACTGAAGTGAAACAACTGACTGTTGTCTACCTTTGATACTGTCTTCCGGGTAAAGGTCCTGCGGAGGTCCTTTTTAGTGATCAAAATTGATTAGGGAAAGTGACACGTGATGAAAGGAGATATTGACCTGAGTGGTTTTCTATTTATATTTGAAAAGCAAGGTAGGTTAGTTAACGAAAGGGTAAGGTGAGTTTGGAATGGGATATAGTAAGTGTGCCACGAGTCCTCCCTTCTAAGGCTTGTGCTTCTCTCTAATAACGATAAAATGACTCTTGCAGAAAGCAAAGCTACAACTCTTCAGTCTAATTTATCTAAGCTAAAACTTAAGGTCGACCCCTTTTCATTTCCCTATTTGATTTAGTAAGGGGGAAAGGCAGTCCGCTTACCATATACAGAATATCGATATCGCACAGAAGGCCTGATATCACCCTATTTGAGATACTGATTCAAGTCTTAGTGCTAACGAATGATCAAAGTCAACAGTCAGTCTTTCAGGTACGCCACCACCTAGAATAGCAAGATCATTCTTATTAGAGCAATCCATACTTTTCTTCCGTCGCTTTCCAAAAAGGGTCCTAGGGACCAATCAATCTCAATACTCTTGATGCAATGGACTATCAGAGGGTGAAAGCCTAGAAGACGTCTTCCCCAAAACCAGTCATCCGAGTGGGACCCTGCGACATGTGCCATGTTTAGGTTGCTTTCTTACTTACACTAAGACCACTATCATGCTTAGAGCCAAGGGCCACTACTTGCATGGACATAGGGGCATACGAACATAGGGGTAGAGTAGAGGTTTTTTCAACGCAGGACGGAATGGACTAGATGGACAGCTAGCACTGCCCCCTCACTTCCCACTTCCAAGAGAGGACCGAATCGAGGACTCCAAGACTTAGACGGAAACCCCTTTATATCGCTCCTTCAACTGAAAGACTCAATCAACAGTCGTATAATCAAGCAAAAAACAAAGATAAATATTCGAGGGAGGAAGATGCTCTCCCTTACGGTCGAGTTACTTTGTTTCTTCCTCTCGCTTCGCTCGAGCAACTTCAAACCTCACTCCGGCGAATGGGTACCTAGGCTTCTCTTGTCAATGTATACAAATAGAAAGACCTGGAAAACTATCTTTCCAAATCCCCTTTCTTGCTGCAAGTATAATGATTAGACGAAGAAGAGCCCGTCAGACCAGAAAGAAAGCTACCCTTTGAAGCTAGATTGAGATTAAGGTAATGGGCCGTCAGACAGAGACTGAGCGCAGACGCACCCGAAGAGTTTGATTTCTACACTTATTCTTCCTTTCTGAAGGGCACTTCCTTTCTCTTGAAAGATTTGATGCTCCACATAACTTACCCAATAACTTTTTGATTTTTGGCACCGACTCCACCTTTCAAAGTAACATAGTTTCGAAAAACATATATGATATTGTAACTTTACTCTTTTCATCCAACTCAAAATATCGTAAGAGAAGCACTTTTATGCCCAAAAAGTCCCATGTCGTTCCGGACCAACCACCGACGATTTCCAAAGTAGAAATGCGTGTACGAGTTTATAAAGAAACTACTCCAGGATTGGACTTTGAGCTGCCTCCCATAGAACCTATTTCTCAGCAGATCCTTTTTACAGAGTAAAGTACTCCCTATCTTAATTCCCTATATACGAATCTCATTGAGAACGGGATNTAAAAGAAAGAATCGTATCCAAAGTAGAAATGCTTGTACGGGTTTATAAAGAAACTACTCCAGGTTTGGACTTTGAGCTGCCTCCCATAGAACCTATTGCTCAGCAGATCCTTTTTACAGAGGAAAGTCTTCCCTATCTTAATTCCCTATATACGAGTCTCATTGAGAACGGGACCCAAGGGGAATACTTTATCCAAGTTATACAATTTATTCTAGGATAGTCTTTCTTTTTCTGATGGTTCCTGACGTACTGGAGTTATAACATTTGAATTTCTCTTACATTCTACGTTCACTTTCACACTGAAGCTTGAAAGGAAAATTCAATTATGAGAAATTCATAGCTATCTCCCGCATGCTATTCTTTAGATCGTTCTACTCGTTTAAGAATACTCATATAGTCTAATAAAATAATTAAAAAAAACAAAGAAAAGAAGCGAGGCTCGCTGAACTATTGATTAACGTCCTTCAAAGAAAAGAGTGTATTCTATTCCTTGCATGAAGAGTTTGATCCAGGATCAGGATGAAAAGCTGGTGGCATGCTTCACCCACCAATTCATACGATGTTTTCGATCAATCTCATTCGCTCTCTCAAATTTCTTATAATAAGAAATGAAATGTCTGATTTGCTCTTTCACTTAGTTAAAGAAAGGTAATTGTACGCCCAATAGATCTTAGCCATGAATAGGCCGAAATGGTCTCGCAAATCCGGTCCCCGGAATCCCAGCGACAAAGTCAAACTTAGACTGGCCTGCTTAAAGCTAGCTTTCTAACTCTTTGATTAATAAATAGAACTAGATCTCGACCTGGCTTTCTCACACTAAAAGGAAATGCCGACTTTCTGGCTTGAAGACTAACTTGGAAACAAGGCTTTCGCCCTCTAACCCAGCTTTCAAAGAAACCTGTCTGGAACAGCTGCTTTCAAGCATCATGAATTGATGATGCCCCCCTTAGGACAGCAACTGGGCCCCCGGTAAATGGAACGGGCTGGAAAGAAACAACAGTAGCAACTCCTTCTAAAACCCCAGGGAAAGGGGAGATAGAAAGAATATTCAGTACAACGGAGAGAGCCTATTTACATGCTGATAATCATTCTTATTCCCTTTCTCTGAGTTGAGGACATTCATTGGCTGTGGTGCCAGTTACATGATCGAACATCAGGCAGTCACTTCACTAACAACTAGAATAATAGCAGAATGGATTAATGAAACTTCCAAGACTAGAGGCATTGGAATGATTGCAAAACCCTAACTTCCAAGACATTACGGTTAACTTACCACAATAGGACGAGAGGGAGATGCCTCAGACTCAGAAGAAAGGGCGAAGGAAATGGCCCCGAAAGAAAGGAAAGCGAGGACAGGAAGTACATTCCCCCATCAAAGGGGTGGAGCTAGTTAGACCATTACTGAAAGACTCTATTCTAATCCTTACAAAAAGAAAGAGAATGGAAAAATCTCGTGACACAAGAAGGGCAGGAACCTTAATACCTGAGGAAAGAGATAGAAATGGATTACTTGCTTCTCCAAAGGCCCCACGCGGTTAAGAAGCTGAAAGAGAAGCTACTGGGACTGGGCATGGGCATCCTCACTGACGCTATTTAGTTATTCGGGATCAGAATTCCCACTAGAGAAGACGGGAATTGAGTTATGATTGATGAAAGTCTTCTATGTATTAAGTAGTAAAAAGAGTCTCAATTGACTGGCATCGCCCTTCACTCAAACATTCCTCAAAGAAAGCAAGCAACAAGTCATTATGCGCATAGCATACAATCTCATTTATTCTCCTTTCCTTTTACGACCGGTCGAAGGGGAATAGAAAATGTTAGTCAAGGAGTGAAATCCAACTGACTGCAAGGAGAGGAGCTCACTATCAGGACCGACGGGTATAAGCGATTATCGATAAGCTATAGTTTCCCTTTTTCCTCGAATGACTTCTTTAAAGTCAATTGTGATAGAGCTCTTTGAAAGGAGGTTAAAGCATCTAGATTAGAATCCGGAATAAGGGACTGAATTGGCGCCATCTTTTCAGCTATGTTAAATAGCCATTTCCACGCCACTGATGCTGGAGTTTTCGAAGCTTGGGCTGTCTACTATGGAATGAGGCTAGCATTAGAAGCTTTGTTTTACCGAATATATGTGGAGACAAGCAGTGCAACATGGGAGTCGTGCTCCAACAAGACCCGAGTTTAGCATTGGACATTCTGGATGATATTAAAGCTCTAATTTCTTCTTTTGATGTTTCTAATTGAATGCTGATACTCAATGGTAAGAGGGTTGAACATCAATTAGCTAAACTATCCATTTCATCATCAGGGATGGGGAAAATATGGTTATAGTAGGTTCTTGAATAAAATTCCTCTAATAAACCATGGAGTCCATATGTGTAAAATTAGCTAGTGTGGATTCGCGTAAAGCTGTCAAACAACTTACATTCACGAAAACCCTGGTGGTAATAGCAACATATAATACAAACAAACCTTACAAATGCCTATGCTTCTAGACAGCATGCCGATACTAGTTGATTTAGTGGTAAGCTCAGTCTATGACTATCCAATTCATATTCTTCTTGCCAGAAGGACCACCACAATTGATACATTGATAGTGGATTAAGTGGCAAACCTATACTATGCCCAAGTGCCGAGATACTTAAGTAATTGTACCCTATTGCTAAACATTCGGCTAGCCATATAATGAAAGGATGAAGCCCATGTCTAGAGCTATGCCAATGTAGAATCATTAATATTTGCGGAAACTACTCAAATTCTCGGATCTCGATCAGAGACCAGGACATGCACGAGAACTCAAAATATTATCGGAAGCTCTTATCAAAGGATTTTACCTCTGCTGGACCTAAAGCCTTAAAATCGAAAACTTAAAGGTAAAGGTCAGGCGCTACTTCCTTGGTGAAGTATCTCATTCCAAAAAATTTGAACAAATCTCTCGTGCTTGCGACATGAGAATTGGAAGGTGTTTCTCTTACGTACTTTTTCTTAGCCAGTGTGTTGATGATCCATAAGCCCTATTCACTAATTTTTTCTTTTGAAAGCTGTCGACAGTCATGTTCTTATGTTTCTTTAATGTTCCGTACTAAATTCCTTTGTTCACCAATCAACTGAAGAACCAATTAGTTGTAGCAGCACCTGTGACTGAGAAAGTAGCCCCAGAAAACATTCAAAAGAAGAGGTCTAGGGCTGGTTCCGGAAAGGGATCTAAGAGAATGTAGTTCATTCAAGGCTCAGACAGAATTAGTTAGAAGCACCTCTTTCTATTGATATTGACTTGATGTGATTCTCTCTTCTCTCGCCCGTAAACCATAGGAAACATTCGCAACAGGCATCTTTAAAAAAGCATGTTGGAGTTGCTCATTCCCATTTTCCGTTTGGGCAGTTGGTTGGAAAGTACCTAGTTCAGTGACGCCTATTGCCTTCGTCTTATTCAAACGTTATTGGCCGAATGCCTTCAATCTAGTCATGTTTGAAGCAAAGAATCAATCGTCATGCTTAAATTAACATATACATTTTGTAGAACTTATGCCCCTTATCTCTTTAAGTAGAATCAGGATGAGCGATCTACTATGAAGATACAATAGGAAGGAAGAAACAAATATAGAAGAGAGAGTCTCGCATCCCAAGTGGAACACAGAATTCATGCTCAATACAACCTAATTGGTGAGCGGATGACCTCCTTAGTTATTAGCAGCCAAACCCACTTTATTACGATGGAGTCTTTTTTATACATAGAAAAAAAGGGGTCCTCAGGTCAACTCGCTTAAAAAAAGTCGATATTCAGTTGTTGTTCCGTAAGCCCTATTCACTCCTAGATGATACGAGGAATGAATCTCAGCAGGGACCCATTAGCCCCATCTTTGAAAAAAGAAGAAAGATATGCATCTTGCTTGCGGCTTTTAAAGGGATCTTTCCTTCCTTCTCTACCTACTTCTCAATACCCTCTACCCCTTGGAAAAGAGCCCGAGGTACCTCTTTACTGATAAAAGAATAGATAGAAAGAATGGGTTGGCTTAATACATGATTTGAACCACTAGCATCTACTTTCGAACCATTCGCCTGTACTCTTTTTTGTGAAGCTCATTCCCCGATCCCTAAATCAAATGAGTCTTTTCTCTGCTTTTAGGGTCGAAAGACTAAACCAAGACAATTGAGCTAATGATGTATCCTTAATCTTCATATGAAAGCAGAATCTGAAATACATTGAGATCGCCGAAAAAGACACACAAAACTAGGAGAAGGAAGCAGCACCCAACTCGATGAATCTAAAGCAGCAGATCTGCAAGACTTGGTCCTTCTTTCTTCTTTCTCAGTTTAAAGAAAGGAGAGGAAGGGAGAAACGAATGATTTTTTATCATTTTATTGGCGATATTTTCAATAAAACCTGAGATGGGGTAAGTGTGAAGAGTCAACTATTGCCCTATCCTAGAGAAAGCCCTCCCAGCCCAAAGGAAAATGCCCAGATCATTTGAAAAAAAAAGATGCGTCAGTCACGCTTCCTAATTGGTGAGCTTATGCCGGCCATAGTTCCTTCCCTGCTCTTAGTTTGCTTTTAAAGGCACCATTTTCGCGAGTAAAAAGAACATGTGGTTAACCGAATGGATCACAGGTTGTTGCTCCACAGTCTGAGTTCCTTGGTTCGCCCTTCCAGGATTGGCTCCAGTCTCTACGGGCTCAGCAGCAGCTTCTTGGGCTGGGCCACCAGCTTGAGGTTGATCTTGATGCTGAACTTCAGCAATGGTAGCCACTGCTTCTTCAATCTGAGAATCTGCATGTTTATCGTTTGCGGCCTGGGTGGCTCTGTTCGGCCGAGCCTGTGGGCATGGTGTTTTGTCCGTAGTTGGATCGGCAAATCGATTGTGCCTTGCTTGGCTTACTTGCTTGAATGAAAGAGTTTTCCCATTGGACATCTACTATGAATAAATGGATTGTCTCTATTGAACCTAGCCTTACTTAATATCATAAGAAAAAAAGCCAGACGCTGCAAGTGCTTGAGAATGAGTTCACGCTCTTCTTGTTACAGTAAGTGCTGCAATTGAATCAACTCTTGATGTAATAGAATAAGAGTTCTTGGTGTAAGCGTAACCGCATTTGACTAAATATATGCCGTGGTTGAATCACAAGGAAGAAATATGGCAGCGTAGGGTAGAGTAGATTCGACACTATGCCACAAGGTTATCCCAGTTTACAGGTGTTGTTTCTTATCCCTTTCTTCATTAAGATGGAGTCAGTGTTCAGTGTACCCACCTAATCACTCGCGAAAGAGAAGAATAGATCCATTGGCGGGGGTGACTAATCGTGGTTCGGCTGTCGCCCTAAGGTTATGATCCGTTGGGTTGCGAAACCATCCTGGATCCACTTTCCTCCAAGAGCCATACCGATTGAGAAGGAGATAAAGTTGAAAACAACCGAGATCGGATATCTCACGAAAATTGTGAGACCCCAATATGGTCATTACTGATGTCTTTCTTGTACCAAATAACTTTAACAGAAATACAACATGTTATTCTCATTCAACCCACAACAAATTTTCGGAAGATTGAAAAAAACTCTTTCGCATTTTATCTGTAAAAATATTAGAGTTCGAATTTCTATCGTTGTCTTTTTACTTTCTTTCGTATTAACCGTAAGCTATTTTTTCTTTCTTGTATTCGGCATTGATTTGAGTCTGATCTGGGGAAAACTCAAATCAATGCTACTGGTCAGGTCGTTCCGCATTCTCTTAAGTCTGCTTCTTGTTTGGGAGGTTCCTATTTTCGTTCTGGTATTTCTTGTTGGTTTGGACCTGGATTCCAGCTTTCACATGAGACCTGAGAACGACTCCCTTTCCTCAAAGGACTCTAAAGAGGCCCAGGTGAGTAGTCCGCTGGGAGAGGAACGGGACACGTGGAAATGAAACCTCTCAAGCCAGGTCAATCTGCTTGAGTTTTGTTGTTCATACATGAGCCATAGAAGCAAGATGCTTGCGTAAAATATGGCTTTGTGAATAAGCAGTTCCATAAGCTCCAGTTACAATTTGCTGACCGAGTAGCTACAACTTCAAGAGGGGAATTCGCGTAAAAGTGGGCTTTTGTTTTTGCTTCCTCGAACGGGTGGAGAAATATTTTTATTACCCTTTCTTCCAGGGGAGGGGAGTTGGTTTATAACCAGACTCTGAAGTTTTCTACTAGGTAGAGTATTTCAAAAAAATAAGCTAGAATAGAGGGCGTGATAGTCCAATTCTACATAGTTCTGTGATCCGCCGAACAAAGTGGTTCCAACGAACCAGACCAGGAGAAAGCAATAATTATATTTTCAAGGCTACCGGTGGGATGGGGCCCGACCTCGGTTTGGAAGGAAGCCTCTTTAGATGAGAAGGAGTATGCTACCAAGGCGAGAAGGAGGAAGTGGAGTTCCACTATCTTAGTTAGGCCGATATCATTAGATAGGTCGACTGATCTCCGCTTTTGGATTCCTATTAAGGGCAAGAGTGAGACTTTTCTATTCCTACTAAAGGAAAGAGAAGAAGATCACGGCTCCTCTCCTTACAGTCAAGTGTTTTTCAGCTCCTTTCCCGGACCAATTGATTGAGGAGCTCGGGAATGGAGCAAAAGAAAGACGAGTTAGAGAACGGATGTAAGTCAATTCTGACCCTGCTAGGGAAAGGAAGAAAACTCTTGCTCGACGTAGGGTAGAGTAACTATTTTCAAAGCCTGGCCTTTCTTCCCCAAGGCAAGCATTCCAACCAAGCCAAGCAGCTATAGATCTTAAGTGGTTTATGTTCTGTAAGATACCCTCCTATGGCTTCTTGCAAGGGCATCTGTTGTATTGCAATTGAGGGTTGTTGTAAGCTAAATATAACTTGGATTTCAACTTGAAGCTACTGTAGGAGGTGTATATTATGTTATACAGGTTCTTAAGGTTGTATTGATGTATTTTAAGTTAAATGGTTGTACTAGACATGAACTAGTGAATAATGTTTCCAATTGAAGAAAGCTGGAGTTGTGGATTGTTTCATTTGGTATAAATATACGATATAAGGATGAAATCATTGATGATTTACTTCATTATCATATTAATGATGTTGTTAAGTTAATGTAAGTAGTCTAGAAGGTGAGATATGGGTTATACGGATTCCAATCGAGCTTGCCGCTCAAACTGATTGTTGAACTAATCGAAGAGCTTATTGTGAATTATATTGTTGTTGTTTGGGCTGTTTGGTGACCTTTGGTAGCATATGGGATGTAGTTAAAACAGGGGAGGTGCTGTCAGTTTTCTTGTGGAATATTGATTTTGAAATATGAGAGTTACAATGCTTATATGATGATGATGATGTCGGGTTCTCGTTGTAGACATAAGAAGATCATATTGAGCTTGGTTCACGATTGGATAGAAGATTGCAAAGGTATCTTAAGGCTATCCCTTATTTCTTTTTGGCATGATCCAAATAATACAAATGAACGAGCTTCCAAAGATACTCTACTCTTAGAAGCTAGCAGTACTTACATTGTTTCCCTTCTTATGGAACAATTGATGTTGAGGTTGCTTCTCTTATTCTTATGTTATCAATGTTGTTGGTACTTCATGATTCTTATAAGATTCTTGATGAAGAGTTAATCCTAATAACGTGTACGGAGAATATCGACCTTACGTCACTCCGAAAGGTTCAGAATATGATTCCAATGAGTCCTACATGCATTATATATATATGTAGCTATTTTACTCTACCGAGCCGCGCTATAGTCGGCCGGGTATGGCACCTATTGTGCAACCACTGATCAGTTGGGTTTACCGAGTCCTCTTTGAGGCCGGGTATGATATGATGAGGATGATGCCCACAGAGGCGAATGTTCTATGATGATGATGATGACCACAGAGTGATACGCTCAATTTACACCTTGTGTACTGCAAAATACCAAAATTCTATAATTAATAAGAGTAAATGCTCTTGAAACGAGCCATAATTTAAGCACTATGGTATTAAATGTGCCGAAATTCTCCGGCACATCAACACCCCCAACATAAACTTTTGCTTGTCCTCAAGCACCCTCATTTACAATATATAAACTAATGGATTTGGTTGGTACTAATAATTATGCTCAAGTATGCTTCTTAATCGAATTACA
>ML258585.1:34644-120099 GCA_005239495.1 Nicotiana undulata | reverse complement strand
GTGGTAGAGCTCATTTATAAGAATTCAAATTCCGAACTTCTATTCGTAATAAGACGATGCCTATATTCAGAAAGATGATCGATAAGAGATATAATTGTGGAAGTGTTGAGTTAGAGGAACTCGATTTTTTATCTTGCTTACGATGAGTAAATGTGAGGTCTTCGGCAGATCATGCGTGTACTAAAAGGTGTAAGGTTCTTGATAAGGAGCTTTAAGGATAGAATACTTATCCACTATTACGGTAAAAAGGAATAACGGAGTCAAAAGTTAGAGACGAGTTGTAACAAGTAAAAGAAGCGAGGTGAAGAAGGGTACGAGGTACCCAGTTAATAAAGATTATCCTTATTTACCATTCAGGAAGGGAGATTTAAGCATTTTGAATTACCTACAATAGTAATAGATGTACGTGCAATCGGACGCACCTATCTCAGTCATGCTCTATGGGAGTTAACAGATATGGTTTAAAAGGAAAGACATGATAGTAGGATCCGGCTGCGGTTAGAGTAACCCAAAATGATGAATGGATGGTTTGAATACAATTACATTGGGAGATGGGACGTCAATGGAGTATTGAAAGACGAAACAGAGGAGATCAAGGAGGACATTTTGGAGTTCTACTAAAACTTATATTCAGAGAATGTACAAAAAAAAAAGACGGCGGGTTCTATGAATTAAATGCCTCCTAAATGGGAAACAAACAAAAAGCCACTCTTATTTGTTTTTGCACTGCCAAGTTACTGCACAATTGTGGCTACTTTTCCTGAATATTACTGGTCCGCATTTGGTCATCTTCTGAAACGGTAAAGGTATTATTAGAAGGTATCATGGCACAGAAAGGTATATGATTCTTTTGCCGAGGCTGATTCCTGGCCTCACTAACCCATCTAAGTCGTCTTCCAACCATGCCGAGTAGAAAGGTGCACATCCTGCATGGTACCGGTCTGCTTCAATATCATTCTTCTCCATTATGACTTTGCAGTGCCACATGTGTTGGGCCTGGCACTTGTAGGGGACGTCGTCATCCTGGAAATCCGCTCAGAAGTGGCTCATCTTATCATACCTCGGCACTAATAACTCGGAGAGGAATGTAAGGATATATTCCTCTTAACCCGATCTGCACTAAGTGTGGCGCATCCCTAGATGTGATGATGAACTCGTCTGTCGGGAACCACTCGAACATCCATTGTACATGCTCCTTAGTTAGGTTATCAAAGAACTCCACCCACTCCTTGGCGGTCTCTGGCTGAGTAAATCTGTCGGGAATATATGTCATCCGCTTAGGGTGATGGAAAGCAATGTGGTCATTCCAAGACCTTCGCGGAAGTTCTTGGTGATACTGGCCCTTTTAAAGATGTTCTAAGAGCCATAGTTGCAGCAACAAGTTGCAAGCCTCAAAATGCTTAGCTACTCTTTGACAACGCTCCAAGGCTCGGTAAATATCAGCTAGGATCATAGGAACAATGCTGAAGGCTTGCCCATCGATCCCCTCCATCAAGGCTTTGGTTACCATGGCCAACCTAGTATGAATCATTTCCCTTTTTGTTGGAAACACTATCAGTCCCCGAAAGCATACAATGAATACGAATACCCTTCGGTGGATATGACCCAAAGATGTAATGGTAAACTCGTCATGATAGGTACGGTATGATTTGTTGTGACCGTATCTCTCATATAAGTACTCGAAGGGTATGTATGATTGTTTTAGACATTCCAACTCAACGTTCTTCTTCAACCCCATCATTTTTAGAAAACCTCTGCCCATGCGGTTCTCAGGTACCAAAAACCCAGGGGTCTACCAAACTAGTCCAGCTAGTCCTCCTATCTCCTCTAGGAGCGGTGTCATCTCAATATTCCCAAAGCGGAATACGGCTCTTTCAGTGTCCCAAAATAGAGTAGTGGCCTCAATCAACATGTTATTTGACTGGATGTCCAAGAGAGACGGTAAATTGCCCAGATACTTCTTTACGTGTTTCTTATCACTGGAGGGAAGGTCTTCCCACCAGTTCAGGAGCATTGGAGGTATATTGCTGACCATACCGAATCTGGGGACCTCGTGCCTCATTTTCTGCAAGACAAAAATGGTTAGGGCCTTACCCCCGTCGGACTCGACTATTTATATACTTATGATTAGCATACAGGCATTTGGTTCTCCAAATAAATGCACAGAACGTGATTGCGTCCGTTGGGATTATGAAAACCCCGGTGGATTTTTGGATAAGGCTGTCTTAAAGGGTTAATGTGCGGACGACACGTTAACCCGGCTAGGTTTGACCATGATACATGCACAATATAACAAGAGTAAGGTTTTCTATGGAGGTCTAGACTGGTACCCTTGAGCGGACAACTCAAGGGGGAAGGCACGGAACCATCGACTGCACCGCTGATCGACCGATTTTACCGTAAATAAGCCTTTTCGAATTTAAGGGTGATATAAATAGGAAGAGCGCAACCACTCATCAAGCGTCGCTATAGGATTTATCTAGGTACGAGTGGAATATGATGTTGAGCATGATTATGTAGTAATAAATAAACAATAGAAAGCATGTTGTCATGTATTTGCACATTATGAAAGCGGTAAATACAGCAGTTATAATTAAAAGCAGTTACAAAGGAAAACTAAGAAACGTGTCAGTTATGTTTTGCAAAAAATAAATACTTGGAAGAAATAAACAATTAATTGCACATAAAGGGGAAAAGGAAAGGGTACAGGTGTTAACAAAGTAAAGATACAAATTCACAAAGAGGTTTGAAATAGTATCTTTTACCAATTCACCAGGAGAGTCGCCATGTTGTCGCGCCCCCTTTTGCCTCTCCTTTCGGGTCAGTCAGGGTTTTTACATTATTGGGACAACTCATTCCCTTTTGGGATAAGTGATGTGAAGGATTTGAAGAGTCACAACTTAACGAATTAAGGTGCGATAGGGCACATACTAAGGGTCACTTATGACACAGAATGAATAACCAGAGATTGGGTAAGGGCTTGAAATTACTTCAAGGGGGAGGTGTTAGGCACCCCTAAAAGTCCACAATTGTGGTTCCCGGCAAAACGGACTTTGTAAGTTAATCAAGTAGCAAATAGGTAGTCTACGCACACATACATAGACAACTAAAGGTTTCAAAAGATCATAGTCTAAGTACACATACGTGATAAAGATTTTAAAAGACTCACAGTCTAAGCACACACGTGTAAAGGGTAAGGGAGGTCCTAAGTTGTTTATCCAATAGGATCACATTTGTACAATGCCCGGTAATCACTCCTCGATGAGGGGCTACACGTGGCATTAGCGCATAGGTCATCATATCCTTTTCTACCCATTATCCCACCCCTTAGCGGTAATTAAGCGAGTTTTACTTAACGATCTCTAAGCATATTGTTACCTGTTCCTTTCTTATGGTCCTGGAGGAATTTAGGACCTCTAAATATTGGCAGTTCTAGACAGACCCCTAAGGTTTTAAAAAGGGATACTAGGCGACAAGCAAGAACAAGTAGGACTAACAAATAAGTGAACGAAACATTTAAAAGGCTCATATTTACCTCCACATACAATGCACATAAGCAGCACGTCTCAAACACAAACAAGAGGAAGTTTTATTAAAAGGAGTCCTAAAACAGGATATCTAGGTGAATATCAATGTCCTAAAACATGATCTCTAAGTAAATATCAATGCACAAAAATATGCAACACCATTTTTATAAACTCAGCGGCAGGGTCCTAATTAGTTTGGCTACTGATTTTAAACATGTGAGTCTTTAAGTAGTAAACACAATCAAAACAGTTTTCTAGTTTCATAAAGATTGATTACCTAAGGCTTTCCTAGGCGTGGGACTGTGCATAACAGCTACTAGTTATTTAAACGGTTTTGAAAGTACTTAACCTACAACATGTTGTTCTAGGTGATGTAAATCTGAAAGTTAAAGGATTGGTACTAGTTCTTATTAAAAGCAAACATGACAATTATATATGAGACTGTTTTATACCTTTTCACGAATCAGTAGTTCACTAGGCGTATTAAACAAATGCAAACAGAATCCTGAGCATGATATCTAATATGTACATACAAATGGCAGAAGTGCTAAGATATGAAATGCAGCATTCTTAACATGATTTCTAAATGCACAGAATGAGTGACAGTTTTTTATGTTAATGTGATTTATTATCCTAGGAGCAGGATTTCTAAGTGATAGGCTGGTTCAATGCAAAACATAGATTAGTGACATATGAGACTCTGAAGCAGTAAAGATGAAGTCCTAGGAACATGGTATCTAATGCATATTTCGCATGATTTGGATGAACATATTAGTCCTAAAACATGGATTCTAATGCAGATATAAATAATGTAAAGCCTAAGACATGCTTTCTATCCAATTACATTAATAGAATTATATAGCTACCCTCCCCATTTCACTAGCCATCCCCAATATCTGTTTACAAATTAATTATTACAAACCAATATCTGAATAAATTACATAATAAAATGAAAAAGAAGAAGTTAACTATAGGGAGCCTGAAGCAGGCCCAAATGTATCCTGAGGATACCAAGTCTCAATAACCTCAAATGCCAAAGTTTCATAGCCAATCTCATGTCCGGGTGTGTCAGAGTTCCCTAAGGACCTCAAGGATCTCGGGCAGTGCTCACACCTAGATTTTCATAACAAGAACTGAGTAAGTGCAGTGTGGAAGGGCCAGCTCCAGAGTGTCAGAGTTCAGAAGGATCTCACAGGGATCCCAAGGCAGTCACACATTGGAGGGGCAGAACCTAGGGACTTAAGAGTAGAGTGAGAGTGCTTGACATAGATTTGAAAAGATTTGCATAGGAAAATAGTATTGAAAAGGACTCAGTTGAATGAAGAAGTCTTATAAAAATAGGAGTTGATTAGTAGAAAAATAGATTAAGCAAGAACAGTGCAAACACTTGAGGAATCAAACAAACATCAGAATAACTCGAAGCAAACACGTTCAACAGTCTTTCACAGAGGGATGTTGGGAGTTGGGAACAGATACATCAAACATAGTGAACACATAACAAACAGAAGCATAGAGGTCTTTGGGATTAAGGAACAGCTAACAATGCAGACAGTAGGGCATGGATTTCAGAATTGCTAATTGGAACATAGTTGTACTAAACCAGGTTGAACATAGAATCAGCAGTGCTTAGGGAGGTTTGTGGGATTGGGAGATAACTAATAATATAAACATAGTACAGGATTGTGAGTTTCAGAATAGACAGTTGAGGACATAGGTACACTAAACAAAATTAAGTACAAAATCAGCACTACTTAAGGTAACAAATTACTTTGCAGAACAAGTTCATTAACTGAAACTGGGTAACAAACAACCAGTCATTCAAACATACATAAACATAGCAGAATCAGTTTGAGACATACTAAAGAAAGCAATAAGCAAGTCATTTAGACAGGTTACTCATAAGTTGAACATGATAGAACCCCTTCATATTAAGTGAAAACAATGATGCAAACATGCTAATAACATACTAAAAAGCTAAGAATGTCAGGCATGGACTAGTAATCAGTAAACTAAGTAGTAAGAAAGCACATAGAGTTTGGAACTTGGATTTAAATCAGAACATACCAGTTAAGCAGAGTAAACACAGAGATTGAGAAGTGTAGTGCAATAACTAGCCTTTGCTTACAGTCGGCTAGTTCATTTGAAGTAGCAAGTAACAAGAAAAAGCAGAAAGCTTTTCAAGTGTAAGAGAGAGTTTTTGAACCAGTGTTCATGTGTTAATAAGAGTAGAAGAGTGTACATATATAGCATTTTAAAATCTAGGTAAATAAGGTAAGAATCAAATTGTTCAGTAATTGAAGAGCCACAGAATCAATTAAGAGCAAAATAAGTCAAGTCTTCCCTTAATTAAGGGAGTAACTTACCAGCGGTAGAGAACAGGTAACAATTAAGGAAAGAATTCAAGCAATATAGGTACATAATAGGTAATTAGGGATAGATACACAAAGGTCTAATTAAGGAAATAGTAGTAAGAATCAGTAAATAATATGGTCAATCACATAATAAGGTAAGAAATTCTTTAAAGGTTGTGAGAACAAGGAAAATAGCCGGAAATCAGTGTAGGAGTATTAACACAGTAAATCAAGGTTTCAAAGAATCGAAAAATAGTACTGCTTTTTAAGGGAAATAATATAAACTTCCATGAATAAACAAATGAAGCAAGTATAAGCAGGAAGAACCAAATCGAAAACCCTAATAAAATATTACTAGGGTGAAAATCACATAATACTCCAATTAATCGAAGCATATTCATGAGAATCGAACACACATAGCAGAATCGTATAGCAAACAAGCAAAGATGAACTCATAATTCTAACATAGTGTTGAAAAATTAGGGTTATTAAACATAACTAGTTAGGGTAAAAAGGAAACTTAACAAAAGTAGTTTAAACATATGAGAATCAAAGAATAACACTTAAAAAGACCAGAAATCGTTTTGAAGAAAAAGGTTTCAGAAACCCTAGTTAGCAAAAAATGAAGCAACGTTTTAAAAATCGGAAGGTTTTCATAAAAGCAAGGAAAAATAGTTCAAATAATCTCAGATCTATTACAAATCTAGAGGGTTAGGAGACAAAATTAGGGTTTTGAGAAAATAACCCAGAAATGAGAGATATCGGCTTAAACCCATAGGTTTAGCCATGAAATAGGAGGATCTTACTCAATCGAGCCATGGTGGTCTGAGGATGGTGAAGACAGGCCATGGAGTGAGCGGACCGGCCACTGGTCCCTTGAGGACCTCAAAGACAGCATGAATCCCGGTCGTGGGAGAGCCGTTAAGGATAGAGAGTGGTGGTGAGCCACCATAGTTAACGGCGAGCAAGCAACGGCGAGGGGAAGCTAGGGTTAGGGTAGAGGGAATTTGAGAGAGACGGGTGAAGTGTGACGGCGGGTGTGTGAGGAAATGAGGGTTTTGGGGGTAGTGATGTTAAGTTAAATAAGGCAAGAATAAATCCGGGCCGTTGAGCAGAGTTGATCAACGGCCAAGCTTTAACAGGCGTTGGGTGGGGTAGGATTTAGGTTTTGGGTTTGGGTCTATTGGGCCAATGTAATTAGACGTTTGTGCTGGTTTAATTTGGGCTATAATTGAAATAGAAATAGGCCATGTGTTAAATACCCAAATGAAATTAGTCAAAATAATTTATAAAATAATTACTAATTATAAAAAGTGAATTCCATGCATGGAAATAATTTAAAAAAGATTATTTAGTATTTAAAATATAAAGGACCAATTTCAGGTTAAAAAATAGTATAATATTATATACATAGGCTATAATTGCAAAGTCATTGCAATTATAGCCATAAGGTACCAAATTGGCTATTATGGAATAATTTGGTCTTAATAGGACCATAAATAATACATAAAATTAGGAAATGCCTTTGAAATCATTTGTGATGCAATTTTGTAAATATTTATTAGAAATAAAATACTGGACAAATTTATAAAATGTAGAAAAATCATAGAAAAATACCAATTGATATTAATGCATGATTTTGAACGTATATATGCAATTTTAAAAATATTTTGGGAAAAATTGGGTATCAACAACACCCACCGAGAGCTTGCTTTGAGTGTGGTGATACTCGTCATATGGTTAGAGATTTCCCCAGACTCAGGAAGGGTGTACCTCCACAGACTACTCAGGCTCCACCGATTAAGTAAGGTCCACAGACTTCTCAAGCCATGGTTGCTACCCCAGTTGCCACTCCACCCGCATAGCCAGCTAGGGGTGGGGTCCGTAGGGGGGTAGAGGTTGCCCTAGAGGGGGAGGCTAAGCATGATTCTATGTTTTTTTCTGGTATGACGGAGGCAGTTGCTTTAGACGTAGTCATTACAGGTATGGTTCCGATTTTCCAAATAGATGCATCAGTCTTATTTGATACGAGATCCACTTATTCATATGTGTCATCTTACTTTACCCTGTATTTGGATATATCTCGTGATTCTTTGAGTTCTCCTATTTATGTGTCCACGACTGTAAGAGATTCTATTGTTGTGGATCGTGTGTTTTGCTCGTGTTTAGTTGTCATTTGTGGTTTTGAGACCAGAGTTGATCTATTGTTACTTAGTATGGTAGACCTTGATGTTATCTTAGGCATGGACTTGTTGTTTCCCTATCATGCTATTCTAGATTGTCACGCTAAGACTGTGATGTTGGCTATGTCAGGTTTGCCACGGTTAGAGTGGAGGGTGAATTGGATTATGTTCCTAGAAGGGTTGTGTCATTTCTAAAGGCTCAACGGATGGTTTAGAAGGGGTGTGATGCTTATCTAGCCTTTGTGAGAGATATGAGTGTTCATACTCTTACTATTGAATCAATTCCAGTAGTGAGAGACTTCCCAGATGTATTTCTAGCAAATCTTCCGGTCATATCGCCCGATAGGGATATGGATTTCAGTATTGACTTGTTGTCGAGAACTTAACCCATCTATTCCACCATATTGTGTGGCCTGGTGGAGCTGAAGGAGTAGTTGCAAGAGTTGCTTGATAAGGGCTTCATACGGTCTAGTGTGTCGCGGTGGGGTGCTTTGATCTTGTTTGTGAAGAACAAGGATGGCTCTATGTGCATATGTATTGATTATCGGCAGTTGAGTAAGGTTACAGTGAAAAACATGTATTTGTTGCCAAGCATTGATGACTTATTTGATTAGCTACACGGTTCCAGAGTGTTCTCAAAGATTGATTTGCGATTAGGTTATCATCAGCTAAAGATACGGGATCTGAATATTCTGAAGACTGCCTTTAGGACTCAGTATGGTCACTAAGAGTTCCATGTGATGCCTTTTAGGCTGACCAATGCTCAACATTATTTATACACCTAATGAATAGTGTATTCCAGCCATATCTTAATTCTTTTGTCACTATGTTCATTGACGACATCTTGGTGTACTCCTGCAGCCGAGAAGATCATGAGAAACAACCGAGGATCATGCTCCAGACCTTGAGAGAGAAGAAGTTGTGTGAAAAATTCTCAAAGTGTGAATAATGGCTTGATTCGGTGGCATTTTTGGGTCATGTGGTGTAAAGTGAGGGGATCAAGGTAGCTCCGAAGAAGATTGAAGCAGATTAGAGATGGCCCAGACCGTCTTCAGCTACTAAAATTTGGAGTTTCCTTGGTTTGTCCGGGTATTATCACTGTTTCATAGAGGGTTTCTCATCTATGTTGCACCTATGACCATATTGACCCAGAAAGGTGCTCCTTTCAGATGATCTAAGGAGTGTGAGGTGAGGTTTAAAAAGCTCAAGACTACTTTGACTACAGCGCTAGTGTTGGTGTTGCCTATAGGTTCGGGGTCTTACACTGTGTACTGTGATGCGTCCTGTATTAGCCTTGGGTCGGTGTTGATGCAAGACGGTAGGGTTATTTCCTACGCATCTCGACAGCTGAAGGTCCATGAGAAGAACTATTCGGTCCACGACTTGGAATTGGCAGTTGTTTTTCATGCATTGAAGATCTGGTGACATTATTTTTATGGTGTCTCTTGTGAAGTCTTTACCGACCACCGAAGTCTACAACATCTGTTCTAACAGAAAGATATTAACTTGCAGCAGGGGAGATGGTTAGAGTTGCTTAAAGACTTTGATATCACTATTATATATCATCCCGGAAAGGCCGATGTGGTGGCCGATGCCTTGAGTTGAAAGGTGGAGAGTTTGGGAAGTTTAGCATATCTACCAGCAGCAGAGAGGCGACTAGTCATGGATATTCAGGCCTTGGACTACCAGTTTGTTAGATTGGATGTTTCGTAGCCTAGTCGAGTCCTTGATTGTGTGATTTCTCGGTCTTCTTTATATGATCGCATCAGAGAGCGTAATTATGACGGGCCCCATTTGCTTGTCCTTAAGGACATGGTACAACATGACACTACCAAGAGAGTTTCTATCAGAGATGATGGTGTGTTGCGTATGCAGGGCCGGTTATGTGTGCCCAATATGGATGGGTTGCGTGAGTTGATCCTTCAGGAGGCCCACAATTGTACTCCATTCATCTGGGTGAATTTAAGATGTATCAGGATTTGAGGAAGCACTATTGTTGGAGGAGAATGAAGAAAGACATAGTGGAGTAAGTAGCTCGGTACAGAAATTGCTAGCATGTGAAGTACGAGCATCAAAGGCCGAGCGGATTGCTTCAAATACTTGAGATTCCCGAGTGGAAATGGGAGTGTGTTTCCATGTGCTTCGTTGTTGGGCTCCCACATACTCAGAAGAAATTTGATGTGGTATGGGTGATTGTGGACATGTTGACCAAGTTGGCTCATTTCATTCCGATAGTGACTACCTATTCTTTGGAGCAACTGGCTCAGATCTATATCCGTGAGATTGTCCGACTTCATGGCCTTCAGGTATCCATCATCTCCGATAGGGGTACTCAGTTTACATCGCACTTCTAGAGAGTCGTACAATGTAAGTTAGGCACACAGGTTGAGTTGAGTACAACATTTCACCCCTAGATGGACGGACAGTCTGAGCGCACCATTCAGATATTAGAGGATATGCTTCGTGCTTGTGTTATGGATTTCGGGGGTTTCTCAGTCTTACCAATTTCGGAGTTTGCCTACAATAACATCTACCAATTGAGTACTTAGATGGCCCCTTATGAGGCCTTATATGGGAGACGATGTCATTCTCCAGTTGGTTGGTTCAAGTCGGGAGAGTCTAAGTTATCAGGCACAGATTTGGTTCGAGATGCCTTGGATAAGGCCAAGTTGATCCAGGATCAGCTTCGTACAACCCAATATAGATAGAAATGTTATGTGCATTGGAAGGTTCGTGATGTTGCATTCATGGTTGGAGAGAGAATCTTGCTCTGGGTTTCACCCATGAAGGGTGTGATGAGGTTCGGGAAGAAGGGCAAGCTGAGCCCTATGTATATCGAACATTTTGAGATCCTTGAGAGGGTTGGTGAGGTGGCCTACAATCTTGCATTGCCACCTGGTTTGTATGGGGTTCATCCGGTGTTCTATGTTTCTATGCGCTGGAAGTATTATTGTGATCTGTCTCATGTTTTAGACTTCAGCACAGTCCAATTGGACAAGGATTTGACTTATATTGAGGAGCCAATAGCTACCTTGGACAGACATGTCCGGAAGTTGAGATAAAAGAACATTGCTTCAATGGAGGGGTCATCGGGTCAAGGAGGTGAACTCGGAGAATGAGCAAGACATGTAGAGTCGTTATCCTCATCTTTCACCACTTCAGGTATGTCCTAATGCACGTTCGAGGATGAACATTTGTTTTAAGAGGGGGATAATGCAACAACCCGACCAGTCGTTTTGTGTAATTGTGTCTCGTTACCCATTTTTATGATTCACACATGTGTGTTTATGCTTTTATAACTTCTGTATTCGACTAATTTTGTTAAGGGAAACTTTCATGTTGATTTGGACCCTTTTTCTTGGCTTAGAAGCCTATATTAGAAATATTGACCAAACTTTGACTTTTGTGAAAACGATCCCGGAACGGTGTTTTGGTTGCTCCAATATCTTCGTATCGTGATTTCGAACTTGGGCATATGCCCGGAACTGGTTTTGAAATTCCGTAGGTTGATTTGTGTTATTTTGCCTAAATTTGGCAATTAGAAGTTGAAAGTTTGACCGTAGATTGACTTTTAGCTATCGAGCTCGGAATTTGATTTTGGTACATGGAATAGGTTTGTTATGCTATTTAGAACTTTTCTGAAAAATTTGATATCATCTGGAGTTGGTTTGATAGGATTCATATGTTTAGTTGTAATTCTTGAGATTCTTGAATTTTACTTTGAAATTCATGTGTTTTAGTGTTCGATTCGTAGTTTTAGATTTTATTTTTGTGTTTGATCGTGAGCATGTTCGTATGTTATTTTTAGACTTGTATGGATATTTGGTTTGGTGCCCCGAGGGCTCGGATGAGTTTCATACATGCTTGGAAGGTTTAACTAAAATTGTAGAATCTGGTGTGTTAGTTCTTCAGGTTTTGCATTTGCGAACACCATGTTAGAAATTGCGAGCTTAGCAGGGGGGCCTCAGGTATCACAATTGCGATATATGGCTCGCATTTGTGAAGAGGTTCAGGTAGAGGGCTAGTTCTCATTTTCGAAAAAACAGTCACATTTGCGAAGGAGACAAGCTTCGCAAATGTGAAGCGAGAGTCGCAATTACGACCTCCGCATAGAATTGACAGTGGCCACATTTGCGAGTAGTACTTCACAATTGTGAGGGTTCGCACAATTGTGACATCACCAGCAGATAAAAGGGGATGGAAGTAGGGATTACATCTCACATTCTCTCATTTTAGAACCCTAGACTCGATAGGAGGCAATTTGGGGAGGGGATTTTCATCTACAAACTTTAGGTAAGTAATTCTAATCTATTTCTAATCATATTCCATCAATATATATTATATTTTAACATCAAAATCATGTGAATCAAAGTAAAAATTTGTGAAACTTTGACAAGTTTTTTGAATTTTTTTTTTTTGAGTTTTGAGAGCCGATTGGGACTCAGATATGGAAACAAATCATATATATGGACTCATGGGGTCATGGGTAGACGGAATCTACCGTTAGACCCGGGTTTTGATGTGATGACCCAAAAGGTCATCTTACATAATTTAAGCTATATCTGTGTTCCGAGGCTCCAAGAGCCTCTGTTAGTCTCACATCGATATGTGTGCGCAGCCCGGGCGTGTAGCCGAGAAGCTATTATGTGAAATTTTTATAACATTGAGTTTTGATAACTAATAAATGAATATAGTTGACTTTGGTCAACATTTCTGGTAAACGGACCCGGACCCGTGATTCAACGGTCCCAGAGGGTCCGTAGGAAAATATGGGACTTGGGCATATGCTCGGAATCGAATTCCGAGGTCCCAAGCCCGAGAAATGAATTTTTAAAGAAAATTGTTTTCTGAAAATAATAAAAGATTTTGAAAATGAATAATTATGTGAAAACCGTGTTACCAGGTCCGTATTATGGTTCCGAAACCCGGAACAGGTTTATTATATATTATTTATCTTATCTATAAAATTTGGTGTAAAACGGGCGTGCATTGAGTAGTTTCGGATCAAAAATGAGGTTTTGAGGTTTTAAAGAATTTGAAATGCGACTTGGAAAGTGATGTTACGTTCCCGAGGTCCGAATGAGATTCCGAAACCAGGAATAGTTCCGTGGTGTCATTTATAACTTGTCTGTAAAGTTTGAAGTCATTCCGAGCAGTTTAGGCCGGTTCGACGTTTGGAAGTAAATCCTAAAATTTTAAAGTTCTTAAGATTGATTAAATAAGTTTCGGGGTTTGATTTCGAGTTCCGCTGTTGTTTTTCGTGTTCCGAAAGTTCGAGCGAGTCCGCTTAGTGGTTTAGGACTTGTTGGTATATTTGGACGGGGGCTCGGGTGGGCCCAGGTGCCTCCCGGACCCCACGCGAGGCCAAAAACCAGCAAAAACCACTGTTGGTGCACAGCAGCTGGTGTGACCGCAGGTGCGGTTGCCTAGTCGCAGGTGCGGGACCGCCCCTGCGGTCCCAGCCTCGCAGGTGCGATCCCCAGCCCTTTGCCCAGAGTTCGCAGGCACGAGATTCAGCCGGCAGGCGCGAGACCGCAGGCGCGGTCCAGGCCATCGCAGGCGCGTGTTTTTCCGCAGGGGCGACCAAATCCCGCAGGAGCAACCTCCGCAAGAGCGAATTATTTTCCGCAGGAGCGGCCCCTTCTGGGCTGGCCTAAGTCCGCAGGTGCGATCATTTTTCCGCGCTTGCGGGAGCCCCCTTCCGCAGGTGCGGAAATTGGCCCAGTGAAATATTAAAGTCCAAAACAGTGTTATTCCGGGATTTTCATAAAAACACACGAACTCCTCCTTCTCCAAACCCCTTAGGCATCCATTGAAGCTTCCTTTCACCAATACTTCGTGGGTTAGTGAATCTTAACTTATTTTCTTCATTTTTCATTAATATTTATTGAATTCCTAAGCCTAAAATATGCAATTGAAGGTAGAAATTGGGGTAAATGGGTAGTGTTAGGTTTTTGGGATTTTTGGGTGATTCAACCCCAATTTGGGGTTCAATCTTAAAACAAATTGTATATTCTTAATCGTGGGGATATGGGTGATCGGGTTTTGGTCCGAACTTCAAGTTTCGACCACGTGGGCTCGGGGTCAAATTTTGGAATTTAAGGAAGAATGATTAGAAATGGATAATTAGACTATGGGTTTGAGTTATTGAGTCATTATTGATATACTTGAGTTGAATATGTCTAGATAATATCGTTTCGGAGCCGGATTATAAAGGAAAGGCGGTGTTAGAGGGTTGATCGCTCTATTTTGGACCCGAGGTAAGTGACTTGCCTAACTTCGGTGAGGGAATAGGTATTGTTTGCTACGTGTTTACTTGTTAATCATGTTCGTTGCATAGGTAGAGTGACGAGTACCTATGTGATGAGAGTCTAGCATGACCGTGAGTCTAACGTGATAGTAATCGTAGCTTTTCTTCCATGTCTTTTATATTATGAAATTGCCATTATTTGTAATAGTATGTTGTTGGTTGTGGTGAAAGAATGAGACGTAAATTGTTGTTGAGGATGAATATTTGTTGTCAAAGATACTCTGTTGAGATTGGTATAGCTGAGACCCTTGCCGGGCAATTGTGTGTTTAATATTGATATGTACCCCCTCGTTGAGCATTATTGTCTTGCATTTCTATTATATTGAAATTTCCTTGCCATTGATATTTATACTGTTCTGGTAAGGAAGAGGGGTGATGTTATTGTTATGCACGAGGGGACATGCCGTGCCGAGTGTTGATATTGTTATATATGCACGAGGGGACATGCCGTGCCGATTGATATTTATTATATACACACGAGGGGACATGCCGTGTTGTGATGTTGTGATATTGTTATATATGCACGAGGGGACATGCCGTGCCGATTGATATTTATTATATACACACGAGGGGACATGCCGTGTTGTGATGTTGTGATATTGTTATATATGCACGAGGGGACATGCCGTGCCGATTGATATTTGTGATATACACACGAGGGGACATGCCGTGTTGTGATGTTGTGATATTGTTATATACGCACGAGGGGACATGCCGTGCCGATTTGATATTTGAGATTACGCACGAGGGAACATGCCGTGCTCTGTTATTTGATTGATTTCCGTATACTGATAGATGTTTTCTTCGGTTTCTGTATTTACTTTCCAGCCGCATTTTTACTGTACTGTTGTGAATTAGATGTAGTTTTCTTGTATCCCCAGTATGTACACATATCTTATTTTATCGCTTAAGTTCCGATATTATTGCTGCCCCGTTAATATGTTTCCCCTATTTGTTCCCATGTCTCTTCTATTTGATCATACTTGTCTTCATTATCGGTTATTTCTTGTTCATATATCTGCTTAGACTAGGACAGGTGGTCGTATTATGCTAAGTCTAGCCTCGTCACTACTTCGGCCGGGGTTAGGCTTGGCACTTACTCAGTACATGGGGTCGGTTGTACTGATACTACACTGCACTTCCTTGTGTTGTGCAGACCCTGCTACCGGACCCCGTGGAGCGTTCTGAGGGAGATACCTTCAGTCCACGTCAGAGCTTCGAGGTATACACTGGCGTTCGTGGATCCCGAGGCTTCTTTCATTTACCGCTTCATTGTCTTTCTCCTTATTTCAAGACAGTGTTGTATTTTCATTCCAGACTTGTATTTAGTATTCTAGTAGCTAGTCCGTGAGATTGTGACACCCCGGTTCTTGGGAAGTTTATGTTATTTCATGATTGTTATGTTCTTACCTTCCGCATTTAAAGTTTCGTTATTTTTATTAGCAATGTTTAAAGGATTCTGTTGGGAATTGATTGAAATTGACGAGTTAGCATTTTATTCCGTGTTAAATGATTTTAATTTGCTATTGCAAGATATACGTTGGCTGGCCTAACGGGTTCAACGTTAGGCGCAGTCACGGCCTAAAGGGTGGGAATTTGGGTCGTGACATTTGATCAGGGTCCCCATGTCGACTTTTGTTGACTTTTTTGGGAAAATTTTAAAGATCATAGCTTTATCTGTTGTAATTGATTTATCTTGCATTGTTTGATGATATTAAGCCAATTTTGGTTAGATTTGATCCGTGTGCGGTCGAATTTTAAGGGAAAGGCTATATTCGAGGGTTGAATTGGCCTAGTTGAGGTAAGTATCTTGCCTAACTTTGTGTGGGGAAAATATCCTTTAAGATTTGAGATTGATTGTGTCACTCGTGTTATGTGAAAGTTGTGTATCCAAGTTTACGAGTGGGTATACGGGTTGTATGTGGTAATTGATCGATTTAGGCTACTTAAACTTTTTTCATGATTTAATTGAATTTTCATATCATATTCTAAATTCTCATAGTCAATCTATTCTTACTTGTGATAGTCTATCCTTACATGTCTTAAATAACTTTGTTAACACTTGTTCTACATCATAATTGACAATTTGCTTTTATGCTTTAGTTAAACTGCCTCTTTTATTGTTACATGTTATCTCTTTCATTATTGATCATCATTATTTAAAGTTATTGATACATGACATCTCTTTCATTATTAATTATCATTATTTTAAGTCATTGTACCTGTTATCTCTTTCATTGCTATTAATCTTATTTGAAGTGATGTTATCTCTTTCAGTGTGAGTTGTTTGTATTTAGTTTCGTGGTTACACATTATCTTTATCTTTGTGGAGTTATTGATGTTGAAGTTGTGAAAGACGTTATCACATTGAGGCGAAGTGTTAATTGTTGAGACGTCTTTCTTGTTTAGAACTTACATTCATTGTTATTTTGATATTCTTGGATATGTTGTGGTGGGGTCATGGGCTATTATTGTGGAAATATTAATATTGTTGATGATTAGCAAATTGTGACATATGAACACTTGTGGTGCGAGTTATTATTGTGAGGTGATATTGACGCTCATGCGGCGGTATAAGGCTAGGAATTAATGTGCATGCAGAGGTATAAGGTGGCCTTATGTGCGTGTTGCTTGTAATGGAATTTTGTGAAGCCACGTGGCGTCATAAGATGGGCTAAAATGCATGTGGCTATTTCGAAAAAAATATTTTCCAAACTATTTAAATGTAAGGCTCACGCGGCCATATAAGAAAATATTTTAATTGAAATCGAGAATTATGAACATGAGGCAGTACCTCGATTGTGATTTTTGTTGTACAGGCGGCGGTACCTCGTTGTGTTTCTTATTATTTATCTCATCTTGCAATGAGTTATTTGGTGGGAACACTTCTTGTTGTTTGATATTTCTTCTTTTTATCAATTGTTGTCTGTATATGACCATTGTGGCTATTTCCAATTATGTTCATTTATGTTATATCTATGCTTACAACCCTTTCATTAGCCTGTGTTATTGATTTGTTTCGTATTACATATTTTTGTGCTTTTGAATACTTCTTGTTATTACATTTCATTATGTTCATTATATCCTTGTACGTGCCTTGACTTGTCCTCGTTACTACTCTATTGTGGTTAGGCTTGATACTTATTAGGTACCGTTGTGGTGTACTCATACTACGCTTCTGCGCCTCTCTTGTGCAGATCCAGGTACGTCTACCCGTGTCAAACGCTAGAGTTCATTTGATTTGCTGTTTGGGGACTTCAAGGTATGCTTGCTCCACGTCTGCAGGCCTCGGAGTCACCTTCCTTTATCTTACTTCGTGTTGTATTTCCATTTAGACAGTGATGTAGTAGACATTTTAGCTTAATCTATAGAGCTTATGACTCAATTCTGGTTTTCGGGAGTGTAATGTTGAGATTCTATTTCAGGAGATTATATCAGTTTATCAAACTTGTTTTAGTATTTTGTTAATTATTTCTACCAAGTTATTCTCACATGTTAGGCTTACTTAGTCCTAGAGACTAGGTGCTATCACGATATCCTATAGAGAATATGCATTTGCAATAACTGAAGCATCGGTGATGAATAAGCTAGTGTTTGGGTATAAATTTGGTTGAAACTTGAAAAAGAGTTTTTAAAGGTGTGTTGAAAATTAAATTTTGGAAGTCGAATTTGTGTTTGGACATGCATTTTATTAGGAAAAAAAAACTTGAAACTTTATGTTTGGAAGAAAAATGTTCACCAAAAAACTGCCCTAAACCAGTCTTGGGAACTTGAATTTGTTTTTTCAAAAATTGGTCTTGTTATATGAACTAAGGGTGTTTTCAAAAATTAATTTGAAAAATATGTATTTAAAATCTATAGCCAAACGAGTGCTTAAAGTAAGTTATCGGTACAAAGATACATAATTAAAAAAAAGTACAACTTTCTGAGTAGTTTACATAATTAAAGTAGCATTTGTTTTAGAGTTTGCAAATATTGTACACTCAATTTTAATTTTTTGAGAAAGTGTTTGTTTAAATTGTTTTTACATAAAATACGTATGTAACTGTTTTTTTTCAAGAACTTTAAACTAGATTTTCAACTCCGTTAAAAACTCTAAGAACCAATTTTTGATTTATTAAAGATTCTAAAAATATTAGATAGAAAACTTTTAGAAAAAAATTAATTTTTGCATCTTGGTTATCCAAAGATTGTACTGTTGGGATAAATATCCCAAACCCTTAAACAGAAGTCTTGTGTTTATGTTTTGATAGTGAAAAGAATATGATAGGGACGCTTCTCTCTTTAATGAGACTTACGCCAGGCGAAGCTGGATTAGATCGAGGCCCCAATATGTGTATCTAATACCAGGGTAAAAATTAATTGAATTAACCACTTTTTTAACTGTTATTAGAGGTTAGCCATAGTTTATTATGTAATTCATATATAGTCATTTTTAGCTATAAAGACTTTTTTACCCTCGACTAAACCGTCACTATTGACTTTGAAATAGTTGAAGAAGAGTATTACTGAGAAAAATAAAGAAAAAATTCTTATTGATTTGGGATGAATTACAAGAGTATAGAACACCTCTATTTATAGGGAAAGAATGACTGAGCCACAAAGTAACAAACCTTAAAATCTTTCTAAAATATAAACATTCACCTTAAATACAATTCTATTTATAATACTGCCCCTTGAATATCTAATCAATAGATAATGTGCCTCATTAAAACCTAAACTAAAATAAAACCCAGTGAAAAAAATTAACTCCTTGCAAGGAAAACCCAGTGGGACAAAACCTTGTAAGGGAAAAAGAGTACAACGCGAATTAACTCCTCCCGGTGAGAGCATCAATTCACATCCTTGAGCTTTCGCATCCCAATCTTGTGCACCATCTTCAAAAGATTGTTGGTAGAGATTTGATAAACAAATCGTCCATATTAACTTGAATGAATATGTTGCATCTTGAAATCATCATTCTTGATAGAGATGTGTTGTCTTCATATGATCTATTTGGAGTCTTCATTTCAATATCTTCACATAGGGTAAAGACTCTTACTATCGTATTATCATGCTTATAGTTATACCAAGATACATATGTCCACAAATTACACTAAGGATATGGTACTTTAGGACCAAAAATTGTATAACCCTTAAGCTATTCAAATTCATTTGTATTTTTATATAAGTTAAGTCATATAAGCCATATTAATAGACTTTAGATTCATCTCAAGTTTTCATGTCATGCTAGACATATAAGATAGATAAAAGTTATTGCACACTCTGTTGAGTTTCATACTTTCAAGTATATGAACTACAACTAAAACTACATGTATTTCATATAAAACCAATTCTACTTGACTTGTTTCTCCACACTTTATAAATATAAATATATATATATATATATATATATAGACCTGGCAGGTCGTTTGGAGAGTATTAGCTCTGATCCCCTATTTACTGATTTCCCCGTGTCTTTTTCTGCTTATGTGACTTGTCGGGGGGTCTAGTTTGTGGTTTCGGAGTGGTTTGGGACACTTAGTCCCTAAAATGGAAGTTTGAGTTCTAGGATTTTGATCGTAGTTGGAACTGTTTGAAGACGACTCCGGAATGGAGTTTCGTCGGTTCCGTTAGCTCGTTGGGTGATTTTGGACTCAGGACATGTCCGGATTGTAAACTGGAGTTCTGTAGTTGAATTAGGCTTGAAATGGAGAAAGTTGAATTTTTAGGAAGTTTGACCAAAAGTGGACTTTTGGATATCGGGGTCGGATTCTGATTCCAGAAGTTGGAGTAGGTCCGTAATGTCAATTATGACTTGTGTGCAAAAATTGAGGTCAATCGGACGTGATTTGATAGGTTTCGGCATCGGTTGTAGAAGTTTAAAGTTTCAAAGTTCATTAAGTTTGAATTGGAGGGTGATTCGTGTTTTTAGCTTTGTTTTATGTGATTTGAGGGCTCGACAAAGTTCATATGATATTTTAGGACTTGTTGGTATGTTTGGTTGGAGTCCCGAGGGACTCAGGTGAGTTTAGGATGCTTAACGAATCGAAATTGGACTTGTGTGAATTGCTGAAGCTTTCAAGGTTCTAGTGTCATCACACGTGCGATAGGGTTGGCCGCAGGTGCGCACTCGAACGTGTAAGCGGAGAGCGCAAGCGCGGTCTGGAGAAGCTTGGCTAGTGGCGGAGGTGAGAGTTTAGGTCCGCAGAAGCGCAGTCTCTTCTGCAGAACATGGAACGCAGAAGCGAGAACTAAAGGATCGTAGAAACGGAAATTTATCCGAAGGAGCGGGCGAGTAGGTGTGGCCCATCGCTCGCAGAAGCAAAGTTTTGGGCTTAAGTGAAGTCCACACATGCGAGGGTTTTTCTGCAGGTGCAGGAACACAGATGCAGTTTCTCCCTCGCAGAAGCGAAATCGCTGGGCAGAAAAGAGGGATTTCGAGGGTTTTATCCCATTTTCAGTTTTGTGACTTTGAGAGCTCGGATTGAGGCAGTAATTCGATGTTGTATCAGAGAAATCTTTGGGGTAATAAATCTTAACTCGTTTATGGATATATTCCATTAATCTATAGTTGATTTCACCATTCAATTAACTTATTTGGTTGAGAAATTTGGGGGGAAAGTTGGAAAGTTCTTCAACTAAGACTTTGAGTTTTGATTCGGATTTTGATATTGGATTTGGATAATTTTTGTATGAGTGAACTCGTGAGTGAATGGGTGTTCATAGTTTGTGACTTTTACCCGATTCCGAGATGTGGGCCCATTTCACGATCCGAATTACCCTCTGAACGGGCTCGTGACGGCACTTAGTCTCTATGACTAGGTAAGCCTAAAACTTGCGGAGAAATAAAAGCAATATAATAATTTAAATAGAAAATAAGAAGAAATATATAACTCAGTCGCTCGGCATATACAACTTCGCTTCCCAAAACCCGGAATGTCACTACAGTCACAAGCTCTGTACTAAATGTAGCTCTATACTATGAAATACTGGAAAAATACATAAGTCAACTAATCCTATACTAGAGTAGAAGGGGACTCGTGGGATTCTGCGAACGCGGCAGAATTACCTCGCGGTCTCCTGGCAGCTGCTAGTGATACTCCTAGCCTTGATACTGGGTGCTGGAACCTGGATCTGCACATGGAAAACATGCGCAGGAAAGGGCATGAGTACTCCACAATTGGTACCTAGTAAGTGCCAAGCCTAACCCCAGTCAAGTAGTGATGAGGTCAGGTTAAGGCTATACTAGATGTTTATAGTAAAAACAGTTAAAAATCTAAACAAGGAGATATAATAAGCTAAGGCAACTAGTAGAAGCGGTAAACTGAAAGAAATAGTAAAAGGGAGCCCTCGGCTCAGTACAACATATATCACAATAGCAAAGATACAATGCAGTACAGGGGGGAAGCTCCCGGAATCTCGTCCGTAGTCCCAATTTAAATATGCTATGCAGTACAGGTGGGAAGCTCCCGAAATCTAGTCTGTAGTCCCAATTTAAATATGCACTGCAGTACAGGGAGAAAGCTCCCCGAATCTAGTCTGTAGTCCCAATTTAAATATGCAATGCAATGAATACCAGATATAGTTTATTTGAACAGTTCAGGAAGAAATCACATGCAAATACGAAATAAACTACCTAAACATCGTACAAATAGCAGCAAATGAGAGTGACTCAAGTAAGACAGGTAGACATGCTCATTCATATGCTACACTACACAATTAGTACAGGAAACAGTGAAATAAGGATGAATGATCATGAAGGAAAAGTGGAGTTTTAGCAGCTATAGCCCGTGTACGCACTCGTCACCTCACGTACATGGCGCCCATATAACAAAAACAGTATCAAAACAACCTAAGGGGAAGTCCCCAACACAGAGTTAGGCAAGCCACTTACCTCGACTGCACTAATCAACTACATACCACGCTCTTGCCACGAGTATCCGGCTCTGAATGGCCCAAATCTAATCAATTCGATTGCATAATGTAACTATCACTTTAAGGAATAAAAAAAGCTAATAAGTTCGAAGCTAATACGCAAAATTAGGAAATTTGCCCAAAAATTCCCCCAGGCCCACGTCTCGGTAACGGATAAAAATTACAAATTCCGAACACCCATTCACTCACGAACTCACTCGAACAAGAATCATCAAAATTCGACGTCTAAATCTCCCTAAATCCTCAAATTTCTACTTGGGGAAGTTCATCCCAATTTCATGGTTTTTCATCCAATTTCATGATTATATTGAGGAAATTGATAGAGATTAATGGTATACAAGTGAATTAAGGTTAGGAAACGTTACCTATGAATCTTCTCTTCGGAACCCACTAAAAATCGCCAAAACTCGAGCTCTAAATCGTTTTTGGAGTTATGAATTTCAAACCCTCAGATTTTTGTATAAACAGCCCAGGGATTCCGCACCTGCGACTCTTGGACCGCACCTGCAGAAAATCCATCGCAGGTGCGGAAAGTCACTTAACAGGGCTGGGGCCGCACCTGCGGTCACTTGGTCGCATCTGCGATCCCGCACCTGCGACCACTGGCAGCCCCCACCCAAAATCCGCATTTGTGAGCCTAACCTCCGCACCTGCGTGTCCGCACATGCGGTTCCCCGTCTGCATGTGCGAAAAAACAGATCCAGCAATGGTTAAGCTATTTCTCTAAGTTCCAAAATCACCCGTTGATCATTCGAAACATTTTCGAGACCCCCGGGACCTCAACCAAACTTACCAACCAGTCCTAATACTTCATTCAAACTTAGTCGAGCCTTTAAAACACGTATCATAATATCAAAATCATCAATTATGCATAGATTCAAGCCTAAGAACTTATGAAATTTCCAAAATCCACATTCGGTGCCGAAATATGTCAAAACTCCTCCGAATGACCTCAAATTTTACACACAGTTCATAAATGACATTACGGACCTGCTGTCATTTCTGGAATTCTATTCCGAGCCTGATATCAAAAATTTCACCTATCGGTCGAAATCGCCGAAATTCTAACTTTCGCCAATTCAAGCCTAAATCTACCACATACCTCAAAAAAACATTCCAAACACGCTCTTAACCCCGAAATCACCCAACGGAGTCGACGAAATTCCATTTCGGATCCGTCTTCGCACAGTTCAAACTACGGCCCGATTTCTAAAGCTAAACTTCACATTTATGAACTATGTGTCCAAAATCCCTCCGAATCTCACCACTCAACATTCTGACAAGTCCTAAAAGCATAAATAGACATGGGAGAAATAGTTATTAAGGGTTCGGGGCATTACATTCTTCCCCTCTTAAGAAAATTGTTCGTCCTCGAACGAGTATAGAAACATACCTGAAGCTGTGAAAAGATGAGGGTACTAACTCCGCATATCCTGCTCGATCTTCCAAGTTGCCTCCTCGACCGGATGACCCCTCCACTAAACCTTGACTGAGGCAATATTCTTTGACCTGAGCTTCTTGACCTGCCTATCCAATATAGCTACAGGCTCCTCAGCATATGATAGATCCTTGTCCAACTAGACTGAACTGAAATCTAGAACATGAGTCGGGTCACCGTGACAATTCCGGAGCATGGAGACGTGGAATACCGGATAAACACCTGCTAGGCTGGGAGGCAAGGCCAACTCATAAGCCACATCCCCAACCCACTGCAATACCTCAAAAGGGCCAATAAACCTCGGACTCAGTTTACCCTTCTTCCCGAACCTCATGATGCCCTTCATAGGCGATACTCGAAGCAAAACCTTATCACCAACCATAAATGCCAAGTCACGAACCTTCCGATCCGCATAACTCTTCAGCCTGGACTGAGTTGTGCGAAATCTCTCCTGAATCACCTTTACCTTGTCTAGGGCATCCTGGACCAAATCTGTAACCAACAATGGGGCCTCGCCCGGCTCAAACCACCCCACTGGAGACCTGCACCGCCTACCATACAAAGCCTCATACGGCGCCATCTGAATGTTGGATTGGTAGCTATTGTTATAAGCAAACTCTACAAGTGGCAAGTATCGGTCCCAAGACCCTCCAAACTCCATCACATAGGCACAGAGCATATCCTCGAGAATCTGAATCGTGCGCTCGGACTGCCCATCCGTCTGAGGGTGAAAGGTTGTACTCAACTCCACCCTGGTGCCTAACTCCTGTTGAACGGCTCTCTAGAATCGTGAAGTGAACTGTGTACCTCTGTCTGAGATGATAGATACTGGAATACAGTGGAGGCGAATAATCTCCCTGATATAAATCTCAGCCAACCTTTCGGATGAATATGTAGTCAACACCGGAATGAAATGGGCTGATTTGGTCAGCCAATCCCTAATCACCCAAATAGCATCATACTTCCTCAAAGTCCAAGGAAGTCCAACCACAAAGTACATGGTGATCCGCTCCCATTTCCACTCTGGAAGTTCAATATGCTGAAGTAACCCTCCCGGTTTCTGATGCTCACATTTGACCTCCTGACAATTGAGACACTTGGCTACAAACTTCATTATATCCTTTTTCATCCTTCGCCACCAATAGTGTTGTCTCAGATCCTGGTACATCTTCGCGGTACCTGGATGGATGGAATACCGCGAACTATGGGCCTCCTCAAGAATCAACTCCCAAAGTCCATCTACATTGGGCACACAGATACGGCCTTGCATCCTCATCACGCCATCATCACCTATGGTCACATCCCTGGCATCACCCCGCCGAACTCTATCCTGAAGAGCCAGAAGGTGGGGATCATCATATTGGCACTCCCGAATGTGGTCATAAAGGGAAGATCGAGCAACCACACAAGCAAATACCTGGCAAGGCTCAGAAAGATTCAATCTCACGAACTGGCTGGCTAAGGACTGAACATCCAAGGCTAAGGGCCTCTCGGCTGCATGAAGGTACGCCAAACTACCTAAACTCTTCGCCCGGCGACTCAGAGCGTCGGCCACCACATTGGCCTTCCCGAGTGGTATAATATAGTGATGTCATAATCTTTGAGTAACTCCAACCATCTACGCTGGCGCAAATTGAGGTCCTTTTACCTGAATATGTGTTGTAGACTCTGGTGATCAGTGAAGATCTCACAGGGAACACCGTACAAATAATTACGCCATATCTTCAAGGCGTGAACAATTGCTGCCAACTCGAGATCATGTACTGGATAGTTTTTGTCACGAACCTTCAACTTCCTGGACGCGTAGGCAATCACCCTACCGTTCTGCATCAACACCGCTCCAAGGCCAATCCTCGAAGCAACACAATAGACTGTATAGGACCCTGAATAGGTAGGCAAAACCAACACTGGAGCTGTAGTCAGGGCTGTATTAAGCTTCTGAAAGCTCTCCTCGCACTCCTCAGTCCATATAAAAGGGGCACCCTTCTGGGTCAATCTGGTCATAGGCGCTGCAATGGATGAAAATCCCTCCACAAAACGGCGATAGTACCCAGCCAAACTGAGGAAACTGCGAATCTCAGTAGTTGAAGACGGTCTAGGCCAACTCTGCACCGCCTCCACCTTCTTCGGATCTACCTTGATCCCATCACAAGACACCACATAGCCTAAGAATGCCACAGAATCAAGCCAAAATTCACACTTAGAAAATTTGGCATACAATTTCTTCTCCTTCAAAGTCTGAAGCACAGTCCTCAAATGTTGCTCATGGTCCTCCTAAGACTGAGAATATACCAAGATGTCATCAAAGAACACGATGACAAAAGTATCAAGATGAGGCCGAAATACGTTGTGCATCAGGTGCATAAAGGTTGTTGGGGCAATGGTTAGCCCAAATGACATAACAAGGAACTCATAGTGGTCATATCTGGTCCCGAAGGCAGTCTTCAGGATGTCCGGCTCCCGAATCTTCAATTGATGATAGCTCAAACGCAGATCAATCTTGGAGAACACCCTAGCACCCTGTAACTGATCAAATAAATCATCAATGCAAGGTAATGGGTACCTGTTCTTCACTCTAACCTTATTCAGCTGCCGGTAATCAATACACATACGCATCAAACCATCCTTTTTCTTCACAAATAGTACTGGAGCACCCCAAGGTGATAAACTAGGCCTGATAAAACCCTTGTCAAGCAACTCCTGCAACTGCTCCTTCAACTCTGGAGGAGCCATACAATATGGAGGAATGGAAATGGGTTGAGTGCCCCGCAACAAATCAATGCCGAAATCAATATCTCTATCGGGCGGCATACCTGGAAGATCAGCTAGGATTACATCAGGATAGTCCCGCACAACTGGAACTGACTGAACTGTAGGGGTCTCAGCACTAACAGAACTCACATAAGCCAAGTACGCATCACACCCCTTCTCAACCATCTGTTGAGCCTTAAGAAAAGAAATGACTCGGCGGGAGTATATTCTAAGGAACCTCTCTACTCTAACATCGGCAAACTTGGCATAGCCAGCGTCACGATCTTGGCGTGACAATCAAGAATAGCATAGTGGGGCGACAACCAGTCCATGCCCAGAATAACATTGAAATCCACCATACCGAGTAATAACATATCAGCTCTGGTCTCAAAACCACTGATAACAATCAAACACGACTGATATACGCGGTCCACAATAAGAGAATCTCCCACGGGAGTAGAAATATATACGGGGGAACTCAAAGAGTCCCGAGATATCCCTAGATGTGAAGTAAAATAAGAAGATACATATGAGTACGTAGAACCCGGATCAAATAATATGGATGCATCCCTATGACAAACAGGGACAATACCTGTGATGACCGAATCCGAAGCAACAGCCTATGAACGGTCTGGAAGAGCATAGTACCTGGCCTGACCTCCCCCTATAGGGAGACCTCGACCTCCCCGGCCTCCACCTCGAGCTGTCTAAGAAGGTGGGGTAGCAGATGGGGCTGGAAGAATAGCTGGAGGACCCGGTGGAGCATATGGGGCCTTATAAGACTGAGATGGTGCACCCTTAGATCTAGGGCAATCTCTAATCACAAGGCGAGGGTCACCACACTCAAAACAACCCCTCGGAGGACGTGGAGGCTGGTGCTGACCTTGAATTGGCCTGCTGGACTGGACGGTGATAGCACCTCGAACAGGAGGCACATAAGATACGGGTGGCGCATAATAAGGCTCCTGAGGTCTAGGAGGAGCTGGAATACCGCTGGCTACTGGAAGAGCTGAATGAACGAGGCGACTCACAAAACCCCAACCATAGCGTGCTGCTGGTGCACGAACTCCTGAAAAATGACCAGTCTCTCGAGACCTCTTGGCCTCTCTCTCCTCCCTGTCACGGGCTAACATACTCTCAATCCTCCGAGCAATACTCACGGCCTGCTGGTAAGTGATATCAGTCTCCAGCTCTCTAGCCATGCTGGTCTGAATACTGGGATGGAGCCCCTCATTGAAGCGTCGAACCCTCTCTCTGACAGTGACAACCAAAGCTGGTGCATGACGAGCCAGATCGCTGAAACGGACTGCATACTCTGACACAGTCATAGTACCCTGGCGTAACTGCTCAAACTCTGCATGCCAAGCATCCCTGAGGCTTTGAGGGACAAACTCAAGTAAGAACATCTCGGAGAACTGATCCCAAGTAAGTGAGGTTGCCTCCTCTGGACGACTCAGCTCAAAGGCACGCCACCACTGATAAGTCGCTCCCCTCAGATGGAAGGTAGTAAAACAAACCCCACTCGTCTCCACAATACCCATAGTGCGGAGAATGCGATGACACTCCTCAAGAAAATCCAAAGCGTCATTTGAAGCTAGTCCGCTTAAATCAGGTGGGTGGTACTTCTTGTACCTCTCAAGTCGGAGCTGCTCTGCCTCCGAAGCAGCTACCCTTGTATCATGCTGAGCTGGAGTCGCTGGGGGCATAGGAATATGCTCTGGAACTTGTCCAATATGGACCCTCTGCTCAAGAGTACGGGCTACGGGAGTCTGTGCCCCTCCCCCGGCCTGGGATGTAGCTGGAGCTATCGGGAGTAGTCCCGCCTGAGACAGAGTACTGAAAGCACTCAAGAACTAAGCCAAAGTCTCCTGGAGGGATGGAGTAGTAGTAGGGACCTCCTGTGCCCCTCCAACTGTAGCTGATGGGGGCTCCTCAGTCGCTGCTCTCTCCGGTGCTCAGGCTACAGCGCGTGCTTGTCCTCTACCCCTGCCCCTGCTCTGGCGGCTCTGACTGGGGGCTCGGGTGCCTGGTCATCAGTACGTCCGGTACGAGTACGCACCATTTGTAGGCAAGAATAGAATAGAGTTTAAGAATTTTGATGACAGTAACTAGCACAATAAGGAATTCCAAACAATATGATTATTCTTAACAGTTACAAAGCCTCTCGAAGATAGATACGGACGTCTCCGCACCTATCCGCGAGCCTCTAATAAACCGGCTTATGACTTGTGACTCCTATGAACCTAGATGCTCTGATACCAACTTGTCAAGACCCGAATTACACTCCGAACGGGCTCGTGACGACACCGAGTCTCTACGACTAGGTAAGCCTAAAACTTGCGTAGAAATAAAAGCAATATAATAATTTAAATAGAAAAGAAGAAGAAACATACAACTCAGCCACTCGGCATATACAACTTCACTTCCCAAAACCCAGAATGTCACTACAATCACAAGCTCTATACTAAATGTATCTCTATACAATGAAATACTGGAAAAATATGTAAGTCAACTAATCCTATACTATAGTAGAAGGGGACTCGTGGGATTCTACGGACGGGGCAGAATTACCTCGCGGTCTCCTGGCAGCTGCTAGTGATACTCCCAGCCTCAATACTGGGTGCTGGAACCTGGATCTGCACATGGAAAACATGCGCAGGAAAGGGCATGAGTACTCCACAATTGGTACCTAGTAAGTGCCAAGCCTAACCCCAGTCAAGTAGTGACGAGGTCAGGTTAAGGCTCTACTGGATGTTTATAGTAAAAAGAGTTAAAAAATCTAAACAAGGAGATATAATAAGCTAAGGCAACCAGTAGAAGCGGTAAACTGAAAGAAATAGTAAAAGGGAGCCCTCGGCTCAGCACAACATATATCACAATAGCAAATATACAATGCAGTACAGGGGGAAAGCTCTCGGAATCTCGTCCATAGTCCTAATTTGAATATGCTATGCAGTACAGGGGGAAAGCTCCCGGAATCTAGTCCGTAGTCCCAATTTAAATATGCAATGCAGTACAGGGGGAAAGCTCCCGGAATCTAGTCCATAGTCCCAATTTAAATATGCAATGCAATGAATACTGGATACAGTTTATTTGAACAGTTCAGGAAGAAATCACAGGCAAATACGAAATAAACTACCTAAACATGGTACAAATAGCAACAAATAAGAGTGACTCAAGTAAGACAGATAGACATGCTCATTCATATGCTAAACTACACAGTTAGTACAAGAAATAGTGAAATAAGGATGAATGATTTACGTCATGAAGGAAAAGTGGAGTTTTAGCAGCTATAGCCTGTGTACGCACTCATCACCTCACGCACACGGCGCCCATATAACAAAAACAGTATCAAAATAACCTAAGGGGAAGTCCCCAACACAAAGTTAGGCAAGTCATTTATCTCGACTGCGCTAATCAACTCAATACCATGCTCTTGCCACGAGTATCCGGCTCCGAATGTCCCAAATCTAATCAATTCGATTGTATAATGTAAATATCACTTTAAGGAATTAAAATAGCTAATAAGTTCGAAGCTAATACGCAAAATTAAGAAATTTGCCCAAAAAGTCCCCCGGGCCCACGTCTCGGAAACGGATAAAAATTACAAATTCCAAACACTCATTCACTCACGAACTCACTCGAACAAGAATCATCAAAATCCGACGTCTAAAATCACCCTAAATCCTCATATTTCTACTTGGGGAAGTTCATCCCAATTTCATGGTTTTTCATCCAATTTCATTGATTATATTGAGTAAATTGATAGAGATTAATGGTATACAAGTGAATTAAGGTTAGGAAACGTTACCTATGAATCTTCTCTTCGAAACCCACTAAAAATCGCCAAAATCCGAGCTCTAAATCGTTTTTGGAGTTATGAATTTCAAACCCTCGGATTTTTGTATAAATAGCCCAGGGATTCTGCACCTGCGACTCTTGGACCGCACCTGCGATACCGCACCTACGTAAAATCCATCGCAGGTGTGGAAAGTCACTTAACAGGGATGGGGACGCACTTGCAGTCACTTGGCCGCATATGCAGTCTCGCACCTGCGGAACCCAGACCGCACCTGCGACCACTAGCAACCCCCACCCAAAATCCGCATCTGCGAGCCTAACCTCCGCACCTGCGTGTCTGCACCTGCGGTTCCCCGTCCGCAGGTGTGAAACACTAGAACCAGCAATAGTTCAGATGTTTCTCTAAGTTCCAAAATCACCCGTTGAGCATCCGAAACATAGCCGAGACCCCCGGGACCTCAACCAAATTTACCAACCAGTCCTAATACTTCATTCAAACTTTGTCAAGCCTTTAAAACACATATCATAACATCAAAATCATCAATTATGCATAGATTCAAGCTTAAGAACTTATGAAATTTCTAAATTCCGCATTCGGTGCCGAAACACTTCAAAACTCCTCTGAATGACCTCAAATTTTACACACATGTCATACATGACACTACGGACCTGATTTTACTTCCAGAATTCAATTCCGAGCCCGATATCAAAATTTCACCTATCGGCCGAAATCGCTGAAATTCTAACTTTCGCCAATTCAAGCCTAAATCCACCACATACCTCAAAAATACATTCCGAACACGCTCCTAACCCCGAAATCACCCAACGGAGCTAATGGAGTCAACAGAATTCCATTCCGGGTCTGTCTTCGCACAGTTCTAACTGCGGCCCGATTTCTAAAGCTAAACTTCACATTTATGGACTATGTGTCCAAAATCCCTGCGAATCTCACCACTCAAAATTACGACAAGTCCCAAAAGTATAAATAGACATGGGAGAAAAAGTTATTAAGGGTTTGGGGTGTTAACTCTCAAAACGACCGACCGGGTCGTTACAACCCAGGTCGACTTTTTAGGGCAATTTTATAATTTCTTGTCTAAGCCTTAATTTCATTAATTAGATTAGTTTCTTATAGTTATATTCATGCTATTTAATTGCTTTTGGCTATATTTGGTCCATTCAGAGTCGGAAAATCGTGGAAAAGGCATTCTTACAGATTGATTGAGCTTGGTTCGAGGTAAGTGGCTTGCCTAACCTTGCGTAGGGGAAATCCCCTTAGGATTTGGTACTGTTGTGATACTTGAGTGATATGTGAGTGCCGTGTACGTGAGATAACGAGTGCGTACACGGGATAATTGTTGTAACATTCAGTTTTCACTAAGTAATAGCATCTTACACCTAAATTGAGTTATACTAGCATGTGTAGTTATCCTATTTAGCTTGGTTTCGCATGTCTGTGTGTCATAAATGCTTAATTGAATTTTGTGCAACATGTTTAGTTGAATTCATGTCCTTACTTGATTTGTATCAACCCTAGCTGTAAAATTCTTCTTGTTAACTGTTTTCTCCACTGATTTTAGTTGTGTGTTAACTTTTGGGACTACGAGGTGGTATCTCGGGAGATCCCCTGCACATTTACTTTTGGGACTATGAGGCGGTACCTCGGGAGATCCCCATGAACATTTAATTTTGAGACTACGAGGTGGTACCTCTGGAGATCTCCTCGTATATTTACTTTTGGGACTATGAGACGGTATCTCGGGAGATCCCCTATTGAGTATTTACTTTTTGGACAACGAGACAGTATCTCAATAGTGCCCCTATTGTTTATCTCATTGTAACGTGTTGTTATTTATCTTTGAATTCTTTCTGTTAAATTCTCCATCTTTCTTCATTTATATTATATCAACTGTCTTATTATTATATCCTAGTAGGGCCCGGACCTGATCTTGTCACTACTTTATCAGGGTTAGGCTTGGAACTTACTAGGTATCATTGTGGTGTACTCATGCTACTTTTATGAACATGTTTTGTGTGCATATCTAGGTGTTTCTTATCATCCCTTTTATTAGCTGAGAGTGTTTGCTATTGTACGGAGACTTCAAGGTACATCTGTCGCATCCACAGACCTCGGAGTCCCCTTCTATTCCTTCATTTCCGTACTTTACTTAGATTCTAGTGTATAGAGATACTCATTTTTCTTCTATAGCTTGTGACTTATGACTACCGAGTTCCGGGAAATACTGTGTGTACTCGAGTATTGGGTTTTGTACATGTCGAGCGCCATATTATCAGTTATTTTATTATTCCGTTGCAGTTTAGTTGTTAATTTTAGGCCAAATACATCGACAGCCCCTTAAACTTGTCCTCGCTTTTCACTTTGACACTTTTTCTTGACTGTGGTCCATTTGAACACTTTAACTAGGTCTATATTCTGTCATTTAGACACAATTTGGTGATGTGGCATAGTGCATGTAATACACTGCTTTTAGGAGCGTGAAAGATGAGTATTTCTATTTTTTATTTTATTTTCTTTCTCCTCCTATTCGTTGGCAAGCAGAAGCTCGACTTGCATTCATGGAACAAACAATGGAGAGCAACCATACATAAAAACAAACAGATCTTATCTTCACAAATGAACTCGTCGGATTTGATACAAATAAACAGTGCAATTCTTGAACAATGAGACATATAAACATATCGGTGACTTCACAAATGAGGTCGCCGGAAAACTCAGAACTCTGGTCGGGTCCAAAGAGGCGACAAGCAACGGCCAGTTAATCAAAGGTACCGTCCTCAACGAGGTCGCCGGAAAAGTGCACCACTTTGAATTAAAGGTCGACGCCGGAGCTTATCGTCATCAAAATCTTGAATAACCAAAACTGAAAATCCAAGAAAGAAAGATGAAAATCTGATTAAGCAATTGAAAACAAAGAGAGATGGAGTAATGTTGGCTTTTAGGAACTCGCTACTGTGCTATATAAAGCAATGGAGATTGTTTTGGACTATTAGCTTTCGTGCGATCATTGTTCAAAGATGTTGTATTTCTTATTAATTGGGTCACTTAAAAATGGCGATTCAAACATAATTAATTAGACCCCACCTAAAATCTTCTTTCCTAGATCTGAAAAATCTTCTTTCCCATATCTGAAAATCCAAGGTCGACGCCGGATCTTCTTTCCCAGATCTTCTTTTCTTATATAATGTGAATTGTTTTGAAGTTTTTGATTTGGTCCAGAATTGAGCTGGAAAGAATGGTCGAAAATGGGTTTCCGGCGATGAGTGATAGTTGGGGAAGATGACAATAATTTTCTTTATCGGCTAGTTGGGGAAGATGACAATGGCCGAAAATGGTTCTTTGATAGTTGGGGAAGATAACAATGGCTGAAAATGGTTCTTTGATAGTTGGGGAAGATGACTATGGCCGAAAATGGCTTTTTTAATTAATTAATTCAAGTTAAATCCACGTGTCTCTTTTTTATTCGTTACTGTGGTGAGTGAATCACACGCATCACTTATGTTTGGCTGCTTACGAATTTTGTGTTTAAATGACACATTCGAGGTGTGGTTGAAGTGTTCAAATGGACCACAGTCAAGAAAAAGTGTCAAAGTGAAAAGTGAGGACAAGTTTAAGGGGCTGCCGATGCATTTGGCCTTAATTTTACTTTGATTTCCATTTTTCCGCAAATTATTAGGCTTACCTAGTCGTAGAGACTAGGTGTCGTCACGACGTCTTACAGAGGGAAAATTTGGCTCATGACAAGTTGGTATTAGAGCTCTAGGTTCATAGGCATTATGAGTCACAAGCCGATTTATTAGACTCTCGTGGATCGGTACGGAGACGTCTGTACTTATCTTCGGGAAGCTATGGAACAGTTAGGAAAAAATTACACTTCTTTGAATCGTTGTCGTGCGAAATTTTTGACTTCAAAATTCTAAACTTGTCTTATGTTCTCTCACAGATGGTGAGGACACATACATACAGATATGATGACCAGTCACCTGCGCCCCCTACTAGAGCCGCGATAGGCCAGTCCCGGGGTAGAGGCAGAGGACGTCCACGTGGTGCAGCTAGAGCACCCGCACAAGCTAAAGAGGAGCCCCCAGTAGCTCCAGCTGGAGGGCAGGAACCTAAGGTACCTATTGCTGCACCAGCCCTCCAGGAGACTCTAGCCAAGTTTCTGAGCATGTTCAGCACCTTAACTCAGGATGGATGGATTCCACTTGCTCCTGCCACATATTAGGTCGTGGGAGGATCACAGACTCTCGCCACCCATACCCCTGAGCAGCGGGTTCAGTTCGACCAGGTTCCAGAGATTATACTGATGCAGTCGGTAGCTCCAGTTCAACCCGAGGCTAGTGCTATAATTTCTGAGGTGGATCAACTCAGACTTGAGAGGTACAAGAAGTACCACTCTCCTACTTTCAGTGGATTGGCGTCAGATGATGCTTAGGGTTTCTTGGAGGAGTGTAACCGTATTCTACGTACTATGGGTGTAGCGGAGTTGAGTGGGGTTTCTTTTACTACATTCCATCTTAGAGTAGCAGCCTATCAATGGTGGTGTGCTTGAGAGTTGGGCAGTCCGACTGAGGCAGCTTCACTTACATGGACTTAGTTCAAGGACATGTTCTTGAGGGAGTATGTTACTCGGAGTCTCAGATACGCATGGCACGCAGAGTTTGAGCAGTTGCGCCAGGGTGCTATGACTATGTCAGAGTTTGTTGTTCGCTTTAGTGATTTGGCCGGACATGCACCAGCCTTGGTTGCCATAGTTTGAGAGAGGGTTCATCGGCTTATTGAGGGACACCACCCTAGTATCATGCTTATCATGGCCCGGGAGTTGGAGATGGATATTTCTTATTAGTAGGTTGTGAGTATTGCTAGGAGGTTGGAGGGTATGCTTTCTCGGGAGAGAGATGTGAGGGACGGCAAGAGGTCTCGAGAGTCTGGCACTTATAGTGGTACTCGTGCCGCAGCTGCAGTTCACCATGGTAGGGGTTATGTGAGTCTCCCCATCCATTTAGCACTTCCAACTGCTAGTGGTATTCCGGCCCCTTCTAGGCCCCATGAGCCTTATAATGCACCGCCGGTATCTAGTGCACCTCCTACACGGGGTGCTTTTAGCGGTCATTCTAGCAGACCTGGACCGAGCCATTCACAGCAGCCACACCCTCCGAGAGCTTGTTAAGTGTGGTGACACTCTCCATATGGTGAGGGATTGCCGCATACTTAGAAGAGGTGCACATTCACAAACTTCTTAGGCACCGCGTGCTCTATCGGATCCTCAGTCTATGATTACAGCACCAGCTACTACTCCACTTGCTCAGCCAGCTCAAAGAAGAGGTCGGGGAGGTCGAGGTCTCCCTAGAGGGGGAGGCCATGCTAGATATTATGCTCTTCCCGCTCGTAAAGAGGCAGTTGCTTCCGACTCTGTCATTACAGGTATTGTTCTAGTTTGTCATAGAGATGCGCTGGTTTTATTTGATCCAGGCTCCACTTATTCCTATGTGTCCTGCCCCGTATTTGGGCGTATCTCGTGATTCTTTGAGTTCTCCTGTTTATGTGTCTACACCTGTGGGAGATTTTATTGTTTTTAACCATGTGTATCGGTCGTGTTTGGTCATTCTCAGTGGTTTTGAGACCAGGTCTAACTTATTATTGCTCAATATGGTAGACATTGATATTATTTTGGGCATGGACTGGTTGTCACCCCATTATTCTATTCTTCATTGTCACGCCAAGACCGTGACACTAGCTATGCCAGGATTACCGCGATTAGAGTGGAGAGGTACCTTAGATTTAAATCAAAATAGAGTTATTTCATTTCTTAAAGCTCAACGAATGGTTGAGAAGGGGTGTGACACGTCTCAAGATTATGTGAGAGATGTCAGTATTGATACCCTATAGTTGAGTCAGTCCTAGTAACAAGGGATTTTCCAGATGTATTTCCGGTTGATATTTTGGGTAGCCGCCCGACAGAAATATTGACTTTGGCATTGATTTGTTGCCGGTCACTCACCCCGTCTCTATTTCTCTATATCATATGGCTCCTCCTGAGTTGAAGGAAATGAAAGAGCAGTTACAGGAGTTGCTTGATAAGGGCTTCATTCGGCCTCGTGTGTCACCTTGGGGTGCTCTGGTCTTGTTTGTGAAGAAAAAGGATGGTTCCATGCGTATGTGGATTATTATTGCCAGTTGAACAAAGTAACGGTGAAGAACATGTATTCATTGCCTCGTATTGATGACCTATTTAATCAGTTACAGGGTGCCAGGGTGTTTTCTAAGATTGAATTACGTTCAGGCTATCATCAGTTGAAGATTTGGGAGCCAGATATCCCGAAGACTGCTTTCAGGACTCGGTATGGTCACTACGAGTTCCTTGTGATGTCATTTGGGTTGACCAACGCCCCAGTAGCATTCATGCACTTGATGCACAGTGTATTCTGTCCCTATCTCGACTCATTCGTCATTGTGTTTATTGACAACATTCTGGTGTACTCCCAGACTCGGGAGGATCATTAGCAGCACATAAGGACTGTTCTTCATACATTGAGAGAAAAGAAGTTATATGAAAAAATTTCAAAGTGTGAGTTTTGGATAGACTCAGTGGCATTCTTGGGTCATGTGGTGTCGAGTTATGTGATCAAGGTGGATCCAAAGAAGGTGGAAGTAGTGCAGAGTTGGCCCGGACCATCCTCAGCTACGGAGATCCGGAGTTTTCTTGGTTTGGCAGGGTATTACCGTCGATTTGTAGAGGGTTTCTCATCTATTATAGCACCTATGACCGGGCTGACCCATAAGGGTGCCTCGTTAAGGTGGATAGAGGAGTGTGAGGAGAGCTTTCAGAAGCTCAAGACATCTTTGACTACAACCCTAGTATTGGTATTTCCTACAGGTTCGGGGTCTTATACTTTATATTGTGATGCGTCGTGCATTGGTCTAGGCGCGGTGTTGATGCAGGATGGTAGGGTGATTGCCTACGCGTCCAGACAACTGAAGGTGCATGAAAACAACTATCATGTCAACGACCTTGAGTTAGCATCTATTGTTCATGCCTTGAAGATTTGGTGGCACTATTTGTACGGTGTCCCTTGTGATATCTACACCGATCACCAGAGTTTGCAGAATCTATTCAAACAGAAGGATCTTAACTTGCATCTGCGGAGGTGGTTGGAGCTCCTTAAGGATTATGATATTACAATTTTGTACCATCCCAAGAAGTCTAACGTGGTGGCCGATGCTTTGAGTCGTCGAGAGAAGAGTTTGGGGAGCTTAGCATATCTACTAGCAGCAGAGAGACCATTGTTGTTGGATTGTTCAAGACTTAGCCAACCAGTTTGTTAGATTGGATATTCTGAGACGAGGCGAGTGTTGGCTTGTGTGGTCTCTCGGCAATCTCTTTATGATCGTATCAAGGAGCGTCAACATGATGACCCCCATCTGCTTATCCTTAAGGACACGATTCAGTACGGTGATGCTAAGGAGGTCATTATTGGAGACGATGGTGCAGTAAGGATGCATGGCAAGCTATGTGTGCCCAATGTAGATGGGTCGCCTGAGTTTATTCTCCAAGAGGCTCAAAGTTCGCAGTACTCCATTCATCCGGGAGCCGCAAAGATGTATCAGGACTTGAGGCAGCATTACTGGTAGAGGAGAAAGAAGAAAGACATAGTGGAGTATGTAGATCAGAGTCTAAATCGCCTACAGGTAAAGTATGAGCATTAGCGGCCAGGTGGATTGCTTCAGAAGTTAGAGATTTCAGAGTGGAAATGATAGCGGATCACTATGGATTTCGTTGTTGGGCTTCCACGGACACAACGGAAGTTTGATGCGGTTTGGGTTATTGTGACAGACTGACCAAGTCAGCTCATTTCATTCATGTGATGGTGATCGGCTCTAACCGCCACCACTATACAATGGCGAGGAGGGGTTGATGTAACTTTTACCCGAGAGGTCGGGATCGATATCCACAAGGAGTTATAAGATGGGAATTGGGTTCCTATCCGACCTAGATATGTATCTTGTCTTTAATTACACTTCTAATCATGAGTGGGTTTGATTCTATTCTAGTTGTATTACTATTGATTACTAAAAATAAACTAAGTATGATATTTTTGTAATGGTTTTCTCAATTGATAAAAGGCACTAGGGAAGCGACTTACACCAAGGCGAGTATCTAATGGGATCAAGAATTTAGGACAAACTTGTTGTATCTGGGATAGTGATATAACCTCACACTCAATTACTCACCATATACCTCTCGGTAGTTTGGGTGACTTTTCCCAAATTGGCTTTCTCAAGACTAATTGGGTGTTCAAACAGTGCAAGTGAAACTGGATCAAGTCGGATATTACTATCTCTAGGTTTAACCCTTTAATTCGGGCTATCAATATCTTAAATTCACCCCAATTTCTTGTTAGCCTATTTTACCTAGACTTGGGCCCTCTTTCTCAAGAAGAGCCCTAGTAAAAAAAAGGCATGAATCGCTGTTTGCAACCACCAAGTCAACAGATAAAGCATGAAACAGGCTAAATATCACTAACCTATAAATAAATAAGCCCTAAAATTAAAGACCCATTAGATACCCACACTAGGCTTGGGTCATAACCCTAGCTAATGGGTCTAGCTACTCATAATCAAGGTAGAAATCAAAGATGGAGATGAATTATAAGCCATAAAAAGTAATTACAAGAACCAAATCTAAAGTTATAAGCTAAATCTACTCTAAAATTACTGAAAGAGGAAAAGTGATGTTGTTCACGAGCTCCCTAATACAAAATATGACCTAAAAATGTGAAAAAGAACTATTTATACGCAACTAAAATTACTGGACAAAAATGCCCTTGCGGAGGTTCCGCTGTTAGCGAAATAATGGGCGCCTCTGCGGATGGACTTTTGCGGTCGCGCAATAACGAGCGTGGACCGCGTTTCTTCAGATTTGGACTTGGCCTAGGCTAGATTTGCGGACAGCGTAAAATCTACCGTGTGCTCGTGATCTTTATTCGCGGCTGCTTAAAATGTTCGCGGACTGCGTTCTTTCATTTTGGCTCAGTTGCAGACTTTTTGAACATTGATTTCGCTCCCAATGAACTTCTGACCGCCTCAACATTTAGATTGCATCGCGGCCGCGTGAAATGGACGTTGACCGCGTTTTATGCTTGGCCCAAGGTTGCCAGTTCTCTAATTCTCAACTTTCGCTCTCAGCGCGATTATGCTCGCGGCCACGCCAATGGTTTTGCGGTCAGCGGTCCATACTGAGTCCAATTTTATCTCTCTAAACCTTACTTTCAGTGTATCCCTCAGTAATCCACCTCAGCGGAAGAGCTTATGTTGTAGCGTAAAAGTGGCGCTGACAGTGCTCCAGCATAGTTTAGGACTTGTGCAAGTTTGGCTCCTTTATGAGTTCGTTTTGGCTTATTTGCCTCATTTTGACCAAAACCTGCAAGTAAGCACCTTGAGTTAGTTTTCGGGAATACCTTAACGCATTTATGCCCCAAAACCTAAGCAAAAGAGAGTAAATAGTAGGTTAAAATCCCTAGTTATCAACTCCCCCAAACTTAAGCTTTTGCTTGTCCTCAAGCAAACAAGGTAATTCCCACCTCCATGAGAAAAAGAAAGTAGAATTTCAGTTGTCCTAAAGTAACTTCATCAAGCTTCAATTGGGACTAACAATTACCCTTAACACAAATGCATTATTGAGAAGATTATGCAATGCCTTTCTAAGTTCCATAGGCCTAATGTGACACAAAAGCTTCAAGAGTTGACTTAATTCATCAAAGAGATTCTCTCTCTCACGTAGGTCACTATGGATCCCAGACTCTTTCTCCTCTACTCTCCATGAGCTCATCTCACCTTATAGAATGTTCACTTAAAATTGGGATTGTCAAGAAGTGCACTCATCACTCTCAAAAGAATGCCACAAGTACGTCTCGAAGTACCATAGGCTTGCCCCTCATGGAAATCACCACTAATGGAAGCTCACTCAACTTGAAATCCTATAGGGCTTTAGCGGGATGTAATGAAGGTCTTTTTAGATCAAATTTGGACATAACGAACTATGATTGTATTATCTTTCCTTAAGCACTCCATTTTTTTACAATTCGGCTCATGTTTTCTTGACTCTTTGAGTCATTTTCTTCTTCCTTGGGGGAACTAGAGAGACACATTGTCTCTCTTTCTTCTATTTGACGCTCATTTTTCTCCTTTTCTCATCATTCCAATCCTTTCAACATTGTTTTCTTGAATCCTTTCAACCTTGACCTATCTTTTTGACATGTTTCTTTTTGGCTTTTCATCCTTTTCTTTGCATTTCCTTGTCATCAATTCTTTTTGTTATTTGAACATTTCATCACTTTCAACTTCCTTATCTTTCCCCCAAACTTATATTGTTGACTATTATTCATCATGAATGCTAAGGAAAGATTGGGTGCCAAGGTCGTTATAGAACGGATGAAGGCTTGTAATGCAGTTATTGAACGAAAAGGCTTAGGCTCAAAGGGGTTGACTAAGGATATTATAATGGTAGGCTATGGACGTCTTCAAATTCAAATGATATGAAGGAGAGCCTATAATCACTTCTCAAGTCGAGCTACACTTAGAATTTCGCCTAGAAAAACATTTGGGGCAAGTTCTAGACTTGTTGGCACGACACTTGGGCTTTCCATTCAAAACCTCACCTCTCAAGCCACTGGATTGTTAAAGATAATAGAGTCGAGGTCCCACAACAACCCTAGCTTGGGTTTAAAACTTCCATATGGCCACAGACACCACTTGATGACAGTTTTAGATAACTCAAGATTCTAAGGGTCACAACTAGAGCTAGTCTCATCTACAACTTGTCTCTAACCATGAGATTGAAGGTAAATATGTCGGTGCCAAGTGAAGCTTACTTGAGTTACTTTTATTCATTACTACCATATAAGAGAAAAACAAAAAGAAAAACAGACTCAATCCCTTAAGAAGGTTGTCACTCCATCCATCGTAGGGAAGAGCCACCCGGCTCACACAAATTCCACCCTTGGAAAGAACCGTGGTAGTAAGAAAACCAAAGGCTTATTAATCACAAAAATGTAAAAAGAAGATATAAATTCAAGAAGAAGCTACTAAAGGAAATAAGAAGCTAAACCATTAAGGAAAATTATAAAAGAAGTTATACAGTAAAAATACGAAAAGTAAAATGAATATGTACAATAGGGAATTGAGACGAATATACATAAGAGGGGAATGAATATATACATGGAAAAGTAACTTTATATACATACCAAACATTAAAAAAAAGTACGAGAAGTAAACAAAATAAAAAGAAAGGTAGTGTCAGGGTTATTACAAACTAAATCATCCAAATGACCAAATAAGGCCACCACCACCCACCCCCAATTAAAATTAGCATTGCCCTTAATGCTAAAAGCAAAAATAGAATAGGGGAAGGGTAGAGAGTAAAGAAAACTCCCTAAGATGCCTCTGTCTGCATAGGATCACTATCTGGGTCACTGGCTGGGTCCTGTGGCTGGGCTGATGCATCTCCCTCGGGGTCCTCCAGCTGGATCCCCAAATCCTCAGTTTGGGGGATCACCACCCTCTTCACTGGCTCACTGCTCTGGCATCTGTGATGGCTGCGCTGTCTGAGCTGCAGGGGCAGGCTCTCCCATGAGGATATCAAGAGGGATATCACCCGTTGTAGTGAGATTACCCACCTCCTATCTTCAAGTCATCCTGGCTCTTCCTCATCTTCCTTACCTGTTTACCTAGGGACTTGATTTCCTTCTCATGAGTGCCCATGGACTCCAAAATCTTCTTATGGTTGTCAACTAGACTCTTCAAAGTTTCCTCCAATAATGGAGGCATTTGGATTTGGGCTGGGTATGCCTTGGTTGTTATGGCATTGGATAAGGCAGTTAGCTTTGATGAAGCTACTTGCAGCCAATTGTTGATGCCGACCAATGTCTGGTTTACCCTCAGAGCAGTCTGAGGGTATGCTGAAGAAGAAGGAACTAAGGTAGGGATGGAGGTAGAAGGTCCGGAGGGAGGATGTGGCATGGCAGCAGATGAACCCTCAGCAGTGGATGGCTCGGAACCTGTGGCCACCACCTCTAGCTCTTCATACTGGCTAGTGGAAGCGATGGATTTGCTCTTAGACTTGGGGTTGTCCGGACCCTAAAGGTTGTACCAGGTAAACGGCCACTTTGGATTCACTTTGGTGTCGTAATCCCCCCCTCCTCTACTCCCTGGTCCTCAAAGTACATAGTGAGGAAGTTTGGGAAGGGATATGACCTCTTATCCTTTCCGATCGTCTGGCTGATCACCTTAGCCATAATATTTCCGACGTTGATCGGGAACCCTGCCATGATAGCCCTTACAATAATAGCCCGGGATACCGGCTTGTCACTTTCATGAGTAGTTGGGTCGATCCTGCTGCATACAAATGTGGCTCATCCCTTCGCCTCGAAGCTTAAAGTGTTCTTGTAGATAGGGACCCCGGGTGTCAGCCAAGCTGGGTTGGTCCCAAGAATAGAAATCACTGAGCAAGCCAACGGCGGGCTAACTCATCCAGCTCCACCTTCTCCAGATATAGGGACTCATCTTAATCATTGAACCGAGCATAGTCATTGAGAGCTTTGCCATCAAACAGAATCTTCTTGTTGCGGACTTTGGTCAAGTATGTGCTCTCTTTGATGTGGGCTACATTTGCGTAGAACTCCTTGACCAAGAACTCATTGGCCTCTCGCAGGTTGATGGTGAATATCTTCCACCCCACTCTCTCGTTGAATTTCCTTTTGACATTTGGGTTGTGGGGCAAAAGATCCCGCTCAATGAACATCCCCTCCAATGTAAGTGACCTCTGAGGCCACAATTCCTTGAACTTGTGATATGCTTTCTCACTCACGAACTTGCCATACCGCTGGGTTCCGTGATCTCACCAATCCCCCTATTTGTGTGTCACCACCTCTCCCGTCGTCCGGGACATCATCATCAATATCAATATGTATTGGGGCAGGAGTGAAGGTATGAGCTGTTGTACTCGGGTTCGGGGGTGGTGGAGAGTCACTCAGAGGGGGTGGTGGAGAGTCACTCAGTCCCAAACTATCCGAAGAGCCGGACATTGAAGTTGATTCATTTATGAGGCGTTGGGGTTGGGATTGTTCCTCCTCTTGAGTCTAGGAAGCTTCCCCTCTTTGAAATTTACCGAGATAGGACATATTCACTCGTCTCCGAAGTGTCAGGAGTGGGCCTCCGGAGGGTTTGTTTCTTCCCAATAAAGACTTTAGGGGCTAAGGGTGAAGCTTGTTTTGCCTTTCCCCCATCCCCGGGAGGACTCTCCCCTCCCTGGTTATTTATCTTGTCCACCTATAGAACGAACCATTGTCTGCATACACAATCAGTGATAGCTCATTAGTATAAGTACTCAATAAGGCATTAGATGAAAGCAAATAAAGGTTGCAGTATGTAAAGCACAGTGGATCGCTATCAGCAGAAAAAGAGCGTAACCGCGGACAGGCCACCGCTGACAGCGGAAAAATAGCCGCGTCCGCGAGAGATTGGGATTCAGACTACCCAGTCTCTGAACAATACTCATCGCTGAGAGCGGAATATTGGGCACAGCCGTAAAGGCTTTATCGCCGTTCGCAGAAAAACGGACGCGGCCTCGGACGAATTCTGATGTCCATGAAAAACAAGTACGACCGCGTAAAGCGAGCCGCTGACGGCAGAAAAATCACCACGGCCGCATAAAGCATGCCAAGTAAAACCCAGCAAAATCATATCACCGTTGACCGCGTAATTTAGGTTGCGGTCGCGAAATTTAAAACAAACGGGTACTGAAGAACATTCATGAGTTAGGGTTTACACTTAGTGGAGAATTTAAATTAAGAAGCAAAGTGAAACACCCCAACCCCCATTAGGCATTAAAAAGCATTACCCATTCATTTTCATCAATAATTAAGCATGCTTATGATTCTAGGTCTATAGTAACCCTAACTAGAAAGAAAAAGTAAAACTAACTAAACAAAATGGAAGAACCAAATTAGAACTAAGAGATTGATCATACCAGGAGTTAGATTTGTTGTAGGAATTAACCTTGCTAAATGAAATGAAGTTTAGATGCAACAGGAGTGAGTGAACAATGCAAAGGGAGCTTTGAAGTGTTAGGGTGTGAAAAGTTTAATAGGAGAAGGGCCCTCCTATTTATACTTAAACCCTAGGCCCCACACCAACCTACCTGGCGCGGCCGTGAAATTCCACCGCAGTCCGCGCTTTTCACATGTTGAAGAGATGGAGGTGCGATTTCACCGTTGGGAGAGGAAAAATGGCCGCGGCCGCAGAACAGTAACCGCTGACAGCGAAAAATCAACCGCGAACGCGGACCAAACTTCAGAGAGATCACATTTTTAACTCATCAAGTCTGCATCCGCTATAAAATCTCGCTCCCGCATAAGTATTGCCACTGACATCAGAATTTTGAGCGCGGTCAGCGGTCTAAAGCATACTTAGCCAAATTTTTCTCCAGTATTTTTCCTGCACTTCCTCAATAATTCCTACACAAATCTCACAACCAGTTAGTTTAAAAGAGCCTAATCTAAGAAGATAAATGAAAACGGAAGAAAAATCATTTGGTTGCCTCCCAAGAAGCGCCTAATTTAACGTCGCGGCACGACGCAGGTTACAATAATCATTGAAAAATTATCAAGGCTACCACGTGGCTGTCATCAAAATTTTCCAAGTAATGCTTCACACGATGCCCATTAACCCGGAAGATTTTACCATTTTTGTTCTTCAAGTCAAAAGCACCAAAAGGTGTTACATGCACTACCTCAAAGGGATCACTCCATTTGGACTTTAGCTTGCCCGAAAATAGACGTAACCGGGAGTTGAAGAGAAGGACCAAATCTCCCTATTTGAATTCCTTGTTTCTGGCTTATTTATCATGCAAGTATTTCATCTTCTCCTCGTACAATAATGAGCTGGAGGCATGATCGGAATTCATCTAGCTCATTGAGTTGTTCCACCCGGAGATTTGCTGCAACATCCCACTGAAGATTTAACCTATTCAAAGCCCACAATGCTTTATGTTCTAGATCAACCGAATAGTGACACGCTTTTTCAAACACCAACCGGTAAGGAGACATACCGATTGGAGTCTTAAATGCAGTCATATAAGCCCACAACGCATCATCTAGCTTCCTTGACCAATCCATTCTATTGGCATTCACAGTTTTTGACAAGATGCATTTGATTTCCCTATTTGAAACCCCACTTATCCACTAGCTTGGGGGTGATAAGGAGTAGAGACCTTGTGATTGACACCATATTTTGCAAGTAGAGTGTCAAATGCCCTATTGCAGAAATGAGACCCCCCATTACTTGTAATTGCCCGAGGAGTTCCAAACCGTGTGAAAATGTTCTTTTTGAGGAATGCTACTACACTCTGAGATTCATTGTTGGGAAAAGCCATGGCTTCGACCCACTTGGAAACATAATCAACCGCCACAAGAATGTAAGTATTGCCACACGAACTAACAAAAGGGCCAATGAAATATATGCCCCATACGTCAAAAATATCAACTTCAAGAACAGTTGTGAGGGGAATTTCATCCTTCTTTGATATTCCCCTAGCTCGCTGACATTCATCACATCTTTTTCCAAGCTCACCGGCATCTCTATACAGGGTTGGCCAATAAAAACCACAAGTAAGAACCTTGGAAGCAGTCCTCGCCCCACCGTGATGACCACCGTAGGGAGAGGAATGAAAAGCATCAAGTATGCTAATTTTCTCCTCCTCTAGGACACAACGGTGAATCACTCCATCATTGCAAATCTTGAACAAGTAGGGATCATCCCAATAGTAGTCCAAACTGTCCCGTTTGAGTTTCTTCCTTTGGTTAGAAGAGAGCTCACACGGGACAATGTTGGTAACAAGGAAATTGGCAACATCCGCAAACCAAGGCATATCATTCAGAGAAACTGAGAGGAGTTGCTCATCCGGGAAAGCATCATTAATTTCAATACCATCTTTGGGCCTCCCTTGCTCTTCTAGATGGGATAAATGATCCCCAACCTGATTTTCACTACCTTTCTTATCAATGATCTCGAGGTCAAATTCTTGAAGCAACAAAACCCATCTCATCAGTCTAGCTTTGGAGTCCTTCTTTGTCATCAAATACCAGAGCGCGGTGTGATCGGTGTGAACAATCACTTTGGCGCCCATGAGGTAAGGCCTAAACTTCTCCATGGCCAACACAATTTCTAACAATTCCTTTTCTGTCACTGTATAATTAACCTGGGCATCGTTCATAGTTTTTCTTGCATAGTACCCCGAATGAAATTTCTTGTTCACCCGTTACCCCAAGACCGCTCCTACCGTAGCATCACTTGTGTCGCACATAATCTCAAAGGGTGAGGTCCAATTTGGTGCGGTAATGATTGGAGTGGTTGTTAATTTATACTTCAAGAGCTCAAAGGCCTTCATGCATTCTTCATTGAAATCAAATCTTGCATCCTTATCTAATAGCTTGCATAGGGGATTCACCACTTTGGAAAAGTCTTTGATGAACCTCCGGTAGAACCCCGCATGCCCAAGGAAGCTTCTAACTCCCTTGACGAAAGTCGGAGGAGGTAACATTGAAATCACTTCTATTTTAGCCTTGTCCACTTCGACTCCATCTTTTGAGATCTTATGGCCGAGGACAATGCCCTCCTCGACCATAAAGTGACATTTTTCCCAATTAAGCACAAGATTTATCTCTTCACATCAGGCTAGAACCTTGTCAAGATTTTGCAAACATTCTTCAAATGAGTCTACAACCACACTAAAATCATCCATAAAGACTTTGAGGAAGTCCTCCACCATGTCCGTAAATATAGCCATCATGCACCGCTGAATTGTAGCGGGTGCATTACACAATCCGAACGGAACTAGAGAACGCAAAGGTCCCATACGGGCAGGTGAAGGTAGTTTTCTCTTGATCTTCTGGGGCTATAAGAATTTGATTGTAACCTGAGTACCCATCCAAGAAATAATAGAAGGCTCGCCCAGCAAGTCTGTCTAACATCTGGTCCAGAAATGGCAATGGAAAGTGATCCTTTCGGGTCACCTTGTTCAGCTTCCTGTAGTCCATACGTACCCTCCAACCACTCACGGTCCGAGTAGGGATCAACTCATTCTTTTCATTTTTCACCACGGTCATACCCCTCTTTTTCGTCACACATTGCACTGGTGAAGTCCATGCACTGTCTAAGATTGGATAGATAACCCCTGCATTAATCCATTTGATAATCTTCCTTTTGACCACCTCTTGCATAGCCTCGTTCAACCTCCTTTGATGTTCCATAGACGATTTTCCACATTGATCACATCATCCTCATGGTTCAACAAAACAGCTTCCATGGGATCTTCCACATTGATCATTGCACTTGTATCATCAATTATCATTTCTGTCACAAGATCGACAAAAGAGCAAACCTCAGTACTATTCGCTTGCCTTATTGATTTGCACACGTGGAAGACAACCTTTTCATCGCCCACCCGGAAGGTGAGCTCACCGGTTTCCACATCTACCAAATCCTTCCCTGTTGCCAGGAAAGGCCTTCCCAAGATAATTGGCACCTCATAGTCGACTTCACGGTCAAGAATCACAAAGTCAGCAGGCAAGATAAACTTGTTGACTCGTACAAGAACATCATCAATAATACCAAGGGGCCGCTTCATTATTCTATCCGCCATTTGAAGTCTCATTGAAGTTGCTCACGATTGGCCAATACCCAAAGTTTTGAATACGAATTAAGGCATCAAATTGATACTTGCACCCAAATCACATAATGCCTTTGAAAAATCTGCACACCCAATGGTACAAAGGATAGTAAATGCGTCGGGATCTTCTAGTTTGGGAGCTATCGAGTGCACAATGGCACTAACTTGGTGAGTCATTTTGATGGTCTCACATTCCATAGATCTCTTTTTCGTCACCAAGTCTTTCATAAACTTGGTGTATCCCGACATTTGCTCAAGAGCTTCCACGAATAACATGTTGATTGACAAGCTCTTCATCATCTCTATGAAATTCTTGAGTTGATTTTCGTTCTTTTGCTTTGCTAGTCGTTGAGGATAAGGTGGAGGAGACCTTGGCAAAGGAGCCTTGGATTTTGGCACTACCGGCTCCGGTATGTCTATCACGTGTTCCCTAAACGGGTTCACGTCATTTTGCGTCTCCTCCTCATTGTCATTGATATCAATCCTCACTTCACCATTTAATTGCTCTTCACTCACTTGATCATCAACTATAGGAACATCATCATTTTGTATTTCATCATCATCACACACAACTCTCTTTTGCTTGGAGGTACTTGCTTCACCACCTCTACCACTCCTTGTGGTCATCGCCATTGCATGCCCGATATTGTTATTGTTCCCACCCTTCGGTTTTACTACCGTGTCACTAGGTAGTTCCCCCTTAAGGCGAGTATTAAATGCTTGCAAAATTTGACCCATTTGGACCTCAAGATTGCGTATAGAGGTAGTGTGGGAGGCAATTTGAGCATCAGAATCGGGAGTCCTCTCATCTGTTTGAACGTATTCTCTATCCGGCCCATATCATTGCTTGACGAACTTTGACCTTGGGATTGATATGGAGGTGGATTGTTGGGTTGTTGATATATCGGGGGCCTTTGAAAGCCTGACCCTCGATTTCCATTTCCACCCCCATTGTTGTTGTTATTTCCATTCCAATTGTTGTTTCCACCCCAACTCTGATTGTTGTTCCCCCAATTGTTTGAGTTGTTGTTGTTATTATTCCAGTTTCCTTGCCCTTGATTATTCCAATTCTGATTATTCCCTTGAGATCGCCATTGTTGATTTGGAGCATTGCTCCGTTGTCCTTGATAGTTGTTTGCATACATCACATCCTCACTTTGGTCATCATATGAATCATCATTGTTGTAGCCACTTCCACTTTGCTCATTTTGATCATTATTGCTTGCATTTGTTGGCCACGTTGTCTTCTCATGTTGACCATGTACTTGGATTTGCTGAAGTTGTGCTTTGGGAAGTTGGTTCATAGTAGTTGTTAACGCAGTTATGGCCTGTCAATGGTCTTGGAGTTCCTTATGAAGATTGATCACACTCGGGTCACCTTGAGGAACGTTTTCCCGACTTTTCCATGCTGAAGAAGTGTCGACCATTTCATCAAGAATATCACAGACTTCTGCATATGTCAGCTCCATAAAATTCCCCCCAGCTAACTGGTTCACCACACATTGACCGGTCGTATTTATACCCCGGTAAAATGTCTGTTGAATCATAGTTTTTGTCATGTCATTATTGGGGCATTCCTTGGCCATAGTTCTATATCTCTCCCAAATCTCATGAAGAAGCTCATTGGGTTCTTGTTTGAATGCTAAGATTTCATCCCTAAAACCTGTCATATGTCTGGTTGAGAAAAACTTGGCTATAAACTTGTCCGCCAACTCATCCCACGTAGTGATGGAATGGTTGGGGAGTTTTTCGAGCCAATCCAATGCCTTCCCTCTAAGAGAAAATAGAACAGTCGCAGTCTCAATGCATCCTCCGATACGTTTGTCTGTTTTCTTCCCCAACAGGTATCCACGAATCCCTTGAGATGTTTATAAGCATTCTGATGGGGAGAACCTATGAAATATCATCGGTGCTCCAATAAGGTCAACATCACATTTGTAATTTGGAAATTGTCTGCCTGGATTCGGGGTGGTACAATAGCACTAGCATATCCTCTTTTGGAAGCACCCGAGGAGCTGCTCTTCGAGGAGGTGGGGGAGGGTCTGGAATATTATCATTGGCCTGGCAGCCTCTTCTTTGAGCTTGAGGCACTAAATGAGCCTCATCATCTCCATTATCGTCTACCTCCTCCACCGGGAGAACATTACCAAGAGGATCAGCCACACCAGTTAGTAAAATAGAAGGAAAGAAAAACAATATACACAACTAGTTAGATAGAGAGCCAAAACCATTTAACTCCCCGGCAACGACGCCAAAAAGTGATCGGCTCGGACCCTGCACCACTATACAATGGCGAGGAGGGGTCGATGTAGCTTTTACCCGAGAAGTCGGGATTAATATCCACAGGGAGTTATAAGATGGGAATTGGGTTCCTATCTGAGCTAGCTATGTATCTTGTCTTTAATTACACTTCTAGTCATGAGTGGGTTTGATTCTATTCTAGTTGTATTACTATTGATTACTAAAAATAAACTAAGTATGATGTTTTTGTAATGGTTTTGTCAATTGATAAAAGGCACTAGGGAAGCGACTTACACCTAGGCGAGTATCTAATGGGATCTAGAATTCAGGACAAACTTGTTGTATCTGGGATCGTGATATATCCTCACACTCAATTACTCACCCTATACCTCTCGGTAGTTTGGGTGACTTTGCCCGAATTGGCTTTCTCAAGCCTAATTGGGTGTTCAAACATTGCAAGTGAAACTGGCTCAAGTCGGGTATTACTATCTCTAGGTTTAACCCTTTAATTGAGGCCGTCAATCTCTTAAATTCACTCAATTTCTTGTTAGCCTATTTTACCTAGACTTGGGCCCTCTTTCTCAAGAAGATCCCTTGTCAAAAAAGGCATGAATCAGTGTTTGCAACCACCAATTCAACAAATAAATCATGAAACAAGCTAAAAATCACTAACCCATAAACAAATAAGCCCTAAAATTAAAGACCCATTAGATACCCACACTAGGGTTGGATCACAACCCTAGCTAATGGGTCTAGCTGCTCATAATCAAGGTAGAAATCAAAGAGGGAGATGAATTATAAGCCATAAAAGGTAATTACAAGAACAAAATCTAAAGTTATAAGATAAAGCTACTCTAAAATTACTACAAAGAGGAAAAGTTTCGTTGTTCACGAGCTCCTTAATACAAAAGATGGCCTAAAAATGTGAAAAAGAACTATTTATACACGGCCGAAATTACTGGACAAAAAATGTCGTTGTGGAGGTTCCGCTGTCAGCGAAATAATGGGCGCCTCAGCGAATGGACTTTCGCGGCCACGCAATAACGAGCGCGGACCGCGTTTCTTCAGATTTGAACTTGGCATGGGCTGGATTTCGCGGACAGCGTAAAAGCTACTGCGTCCGCGTGATCTTTTTTCGCGGTCGCATAAAATGTTCGCGGACAGCATTCCTTCATTTTGGCTCAGTTGCAGACTTTCTGAACATTGATTTCACTCCCAGCGAACTTCTTACCGCCTCAGCATTTAGATAGCATCGCGGCCGCGTAAAATAGACGCTAACCGCGTTTTGGCACAAGATTTCCAGTTCTCTGATTCTCAACTTTCGCTCTCAGCGTGATTTTTACTCGCGACCGCGCCAATGGTTTCGCGGTCGTGCTTTTGTGACGCGGTCAGCGGTCCATACTGAGTCTAATTTTATCTCTCTGAACCTTACTTTCACGGAAACCCGCAGTAATCACCCTCAGCGGAAGAGCTTACGTTGTAGCGTAAAAGTGGCGCTGACAGCGCTCTAGCATAGTTTAGGACTTGTGCAAGATTGGCTCCTTTATGAGTTCGTTTTGGCTTCTTTGCCTCGTTTTGACCAAAACCTGCAACTAAGCACCTTGAGTTAGTTTTCAGGAATACCTTAACGCATTTTTTACCCAAAATCTAAGCAAAAGAGAGTAAATAAGAGGTTAAAATCCCTAGTTATCAACAACACCAACATTAGCGTTGTAGTCAAAGTAGTCTTGAGCTTCTGAAAGCTCGCCTAACACTCATCTGACCATCTGAACAGAGCACCCCCTTGGTCAACCTGGTCAACGGGGCTGTTATAGATGAAAACCCCTCCACAAACCGACTGTAATAACCCCCAAAACCTTAGAAACTCCTAATCTTTGTGGCTGAAGTGGGTCTAAGCCAGTTCTGAACTGCCTCAATCTTCTTAGGATCCACCTGAATGCCCTCTGCTGATACAATGTGCCATAAGAAAGCGGTTGAATCCAACCAAAACTCGCACTTTGAAAACTTAGCATATAATTGGTTGTCTCTCAAGGTTTGAAGTACAACCTGAAGATGCTGCTCGCGCTCCTCTCGATTGCACGAGTAGATCAAGATATCATCAATAAACACAATCACAAAGAAGTCCAAATAGGGCTTGAACACTCAATTCATCAAATCCATAAATGTTGTTGGGGCATTTGTCAACCTAAAGGGCATCACTAGAAACTCATAATGCCCGTACCGAGTCCGAAAAGCTGTCTTAGGGACATCAGATGCCCTAATCCTCAAGTGATGGTAGCCAGACCTCAAGTCAATCTTCGAAAACACCTTGGCACCCTGAAGTTGATCAAATAAGTCATCAATCCTCGACAATGGATACTTGTTTTTTATGGTGACTTTGTTCAACTACCGATAATCTATGCACATCCTCATCAATCCATCCTTCTTCTTCACGAACAACACAGGTGCACCCCAGGGCGAGACACTAGGTCCATTGAAGCCCTTATCAAGAAAATCTTGCAACTGCCCTTTTAATTCTTTCAACTCTGGCTGGGCCATACGGTACGACGGAATAGAAGTGGCTTGAGTGCCCGAAACCAAATCAATACAGAAGTCGATATCCCTGTCGGTGGCATCCCCGACAGGTATGCAAGAAATACCTCTAGGACCTCACGAACAACTAGTACTAAATCCATGGAAGGAACCTCCGCACTAGAATCGCGGACATAAGCCAAATAAGCTAGAAACCCCTTCTCAAACATACGTCGGGCCTTCACATAAGAGATAACCATGCTGGTAGAATGGCCAGAAATCCCTCTCCACTCTAATCGAGGTAGCAAGGCTAAGGTCATGGACTTGGCGTGTCAATCCAATATAACATGATAAGGTGATAGCCAATCCATACCCAAAATGACATCAAAATTAACCATATCTAGAAGTAGGAGATCCACACTAGTATCAAGACTCCCAATGGTAACCACACACGAACGATAAACACAATATAACAATAACATCTCCCACAGGTGTTGACACATACACATGAGCACTCAAAGAATCACGAGGCACAACAAAATATGAAGCAAAATAGGATGACACATAAGAATAAGTAGAGCCCAGATCAAATAGAACTGAAGCATCCCTATGAAAAATTGAAACAATACATGTGATAACAGCGTCAGATGACTCAGCCTCAAGCCTGGCTGGGAAAGCATAACATCAGGGCTGGGCCCACCCTTCTAAACCACGTCCTTGGGATGGACTCTAACTAGCTGGACTCCACTTCTAACGACCTTGCTCCACCTCTAACAATCTGACCCCTACCTCTGGCTACTTGACCCCTACCTCTGGCTAGTTGAGAGGGCGGTGTAGCAACTAGTGCCGGGACCATGGCATGAGAACCCTGATGCTGCGAGCTGCCTAGTGCCCGAGGGAAAAACCTAGCAATGTGCCTCGGGTCACCACAAGTGTAACAGGACCTCGGCACTGTGATGGTTGTCCCTAAAACTGGCCTTATCGACTTGAGTAACCACCCTGAAAACTCTGGAGCGGAGATGCACTAATAGAAGCTGGTGGTGCACTGTAGGCTAGGTGATCGGAATAAGACATATGAGGTCCACGACCACCTGAAGTACTGTAGAATGCCTGGAGTGCTGAATGAAACGGCCTGGGAGGATGGCCTCTATCAAAAGAACCCCTGCCTCCAGACGAGGCACCATTAAACCCACCGGAGGTAATTTAAGTTCCCGACAGGTATGCAAGAAATACCTCTAGGACCTCACGAACAATTGGTACTAAATCCTGGGAGGTAATTTAAGTTCGGCCGGGACCCACCGTTGTGGACCTCGAGGAGTGCCTAACACCTTCCCCTCAAGGTAATTTGAGCCCTTACCCGATCTCTGGTGATGTAAACTGGTATAACACGAGTTATCTTCTCTAGGAGACCTAACACACCTTAATCCGTTAGGTGGCGACTCTAATCAATTCCTTTTCATTACCCTCTCAAAAGGAGTTTTTCAAAATTTCGAAACCCGATTTCGCGAGAAAAAGGGGGCGCGACAACGAGCCTCTAAGATTTTCTACATGGAGAGTCTGAAAGAAATACAACTATTCTGAATTAAAAAGAAACAGTAAAAATAGGGAAAATATAAGGGGACGCTAAGGTATGCGGACGCCAGCAGATCTACACCGAGTCTCCACTAAACAAGTCAAAGATGCTACGCCTCACAAACATCTAGGGCCGGTACCAAAATCTGCACAAAAAGTGTAGAGTGTAGTATGAGTACAACCGACCCCAAGTACTCATAAGTGTCGAGTCTAACCTCGATGAAGTATTGACGAGGCGATGACTTGACACTTACATAATGATCTTGTGCAGATGACATTATATGTACAAGATAACAATAGATAAAAGCTAATCATGCACTATTGGGAGAGTGACATGCTAAAGGGGATACAAGATACGAGAGACATAGAGAAAATGATAAACAGTCAATAAGCCTTTAACCAATAAGAACAATTAAGAAAAATGAAGAAAATTGCATGGCATCACCCTTCGTGCTTTTACTCTCAACCTCATAATGAAACAAGAACACTGCACGACATCACCCTTCGTGCTTTTACTCTCATTCTCAGTGTGTATCAATAGATACGACACGGCATCACCCTTCGTGCATTAACTCTCATAACATGGAACGACATCACCCTTCGTGCATTAACACTCACAACATGGCACGAGATCACCATCCGTGCATTAACACTCACATACGACACGGCATCACCCTTCATGCATTAACACTCTCCCTTACCATATAAAAATGAGCAAGTAATAATAGGGAGATAGGATCAACAAGAACAAGCCTTGCTTCAACAAATAGGTTCACAATACCAATCTCAACTTTGGAATCAATACTCAATTATCACAAAAGCCCATAAACACGGTAGGAATGATCTATTTAACAAATAACTAATCTAAGCATGGATTACATGATCAAATGAAGCAATAATTACAAGGAACAAGTCCAACTCGCATGCTATAACCCGACAACAACGTATAAGTACTAGTCACCTCACATATACGTTGTACCCAATACCTAAACATGTAGCAAATAGACAAACAAGTCCTAATACCTCAAGTCAAGGTTAACCACAACACTTACCTCACTCCAAAGGTCCACTCAAAGCTCAACCACAACTTTGTCTTTCAAACAAGCCTCCAAACCAATAGAATATAGCAAATTACCAACCAAACGATTCAAATTAACCTTAGAAACTACCCACGATTGCAAGGATTCGATTTAGGTCATTATTAAAAAAGTCAACAAAAGTCAGCCCCTGGGCTCGCTTGGTCCAAACCCGAAATTCGGATCAAAACCCGATTATCCATTCACCCCCGAGCCCGGTTAGGCAATTTGTTTTGAAATATGACCTCAATTTGAGGTCTAAATCCCCACTTTACAAAAATCCCTAATTCTACCCAAAATCCCCAATTTCCAACATGAAAACACAAGATTTTAGGTTGGAATCTTTGGAAATGTATTGAAAGATTGAAAGAAAATGGATTAGAATCACTTACCAATGATTTTGGGAAGAAAAGTTCTTTAAAAAATCACCTCTATGGTTTTCTTGTTTGAAAATTTGAAGAATGAACAAAAATTCCGTCTAACTCCCAATTTGATCAGTTGCAGATGTCGCATTTGCGACCTAGGGTTCGCAAATGCTAGCGAACCCCGCAAATGCGAAGAAACTATCGCAAATGCGAAGTTCTCCCATTTCTGTTATCATCGCATTTGCGATGATTGTTTCACAAACGCGAACTTTGTTCTTCAACAAATGCGACCGTTTGATCGCAATTGCGATCATTGTACTCCCCTGACCCACTTCGCAAATGCGAACTCTGACCTCCCCGTAATTGCGACCTCTTGATCGCAAATGCGATCTCATGCTGACCCAGGTACTCTTGGCAAATGTGAGCCTGCCAGAATTGGGAATTTTGCAAATGCGAACACTGATCTCGCAATTGCGAGATCAGACACCAAATACATAAATTGCATAACCAACTGAGTTTTCTAAGTCCAAATCACTCTGTAGCGTATCCGAAACAGATCCGAGCCCTGGGGCTCTAAACCAAATGTGCACACAGGTCTAAAAACATCATACGAACTTGCCCGCGTGATAAAATTGCTGAAATAACACATAGAACTACGAATTTAGCATCTAACCAAAAGAAAATTTCCAAGAAAACTCATGAACCACGTCTTAATCACGTCAAACCAAATCCATTTCTCACCAAATTTGACAGACAAGTCATAAATATAGTAATGGACCTATGTCGGGTTCTGGAACTAAAATACGGATCTGATATCAATTAAGTCAAATATTGGTCAAACTTTCAAAGTTGTTAAGCTTTTAAACTTTCAAATTTCAACAAAGTGCGATAACTCGTGCTAGGAACATCCAAATTCGATTCCGGGCATACGCCCGAGTCCCAAATCGCAATACGAACCCACCGGGACCTTCAAAATATGAATCCGGGTCTGTTTGCTCAAAACATAAACCCAAGACAACTCAAATAGATTTTAAGACAAGTTTCATATTTTTCTTAGTTTTTAACATAACAACTTTCTAGAAAAATACCCGGACCGTGCATGTAAATCGAAAAAGGCTAAAATAAGGTATTTAAGGCTTCAAAGTGCAGAAGTAGGTTCTAAAACATAAGATGACCTATTAGGTCATCACACCTGCATATATTCGTACTTGAAATTTCTCTATCTTCTTCTGCCCCTCTATTAGATCTTCTTTGATTTTCCTAGTGTTATTTTAAAAGTTTTGAAATTTTATGACTATGTCACATAACTATGAACTCCATGATTCTATCCTTGAGTTCACAACTGTAAATCCTTGAACTCTATGACAGTATTTTTGAGTCCCCAATTGTATAACCACGAACTCTATGACGCTATCATTGAGTTCTCATGTGTAACTATGAACTTCATGACTCTATCCTTGCATTTACAATTGTAAGACCCCAAACTCCATAACGTTATCCTTGAGTTCTTAATTGTATAACCTCTAACTCTATAACGCCATCCTTGGATTCCCAATTATATAACAAGAACTTCATGATGCTATCATTGTGTTCCAGTTGTAGAACCACGAACTCCATTACGCCATCATTGAGTTTCCTATTCTAGAATTATGAATTCCATGACGCTATCCTTGAGTTCTAATCATATAACCACGAATTTCATGACGCTATCCTTGAGTTCTCTATTTTAGAGCTACAAATTCCATGATGCTATTCTTGAGTTACGATTCTATAACCACAAACTGCATGACACTATGTTTGAGTTTTCAATTATAGAATCACAAACTCCACGATTCTATCTTTGAGTTATCAATTATTGAACCGTAATGTTTACGAATCTATTCTTGAGTTCTCAATTGTAGAACTGCAATTTTCATGACTCTATTCTTGAATTCTCAATTGTAGAACTGCAATATCCATGACTTTATTCTTGAGTTCTCAATTGTAGAATCACAATATATATGGCTCTATTCTTGAGTTCTCAATCATAGAATCGCAAAGTCTATAACTGTATACTTGGATTCTTAGTTGTAAAATAAAAAAAAATAACTCTATCCTTGAGTTCTCAATTGTAAAACTATAAAGCTTATGACTCTATTCTTGATTTCTCAATTGTTGAACCATGTAATCCATGACTCTATATTTGAGTTCTCAATTGTAGAAAGAACAAAGTGGCTAAATACTAATTAGTTTTGAGGTGATGAATAATTTCTAATTGGTAGTGTAAAAAATGGCTATTTGTCCATTTTAACCAAAAGCGGGTGGAAAGCGAAAATCATTTGCACCCATCAAGTTTGCTTTTAAAAATCAAACTTTCTCCTTAACTTTGAAGTTTGAACCGTGGATATTCTCCTCCTCATATGTCATTTCCTTTTTTAAATACCTATATTACCTTTACTTATTGGCCTTTGTCTTACATAGATTGATAATTTAACATGTGAAGATCAAAATATATATTATAGGATAAGAGAGGAAGAATGTGTTCAAAATTGAGGAGTTTTTATCTTTTAAAGTAAAGTTGAGGGTGTAAATAATTTAACCCCTAAAAAAGTGATAGGTTAATATGTATGCAAATATTTTCATTTTTATCCTTTTACAAAAAGTACATGCAAGTGGAGTTTTCATATATTTCTTCTTTTTTCCCTTTTTTTTGGCGAATAAAGAAATTTACACACAAGCCTAAGCAAATGTAAGCCCCATTTGGCCATTTGCCACCAATTCCAAGAATTGGACATGGCTACTTTCACAGTGTCCTCTAGGACTATAAATTCTTTATCACGAACCCTGCCATTATCAAAAAATACGAAACCCCTTTCCCTTTTCTCCCTTTCTATTCCCCTCACTCTCAAAGCATCTAAATTTACCCTAAAAGCTTCTTCAATGTCTTACGATAAACAACTTGTTGCTGCTAAGAAAGCTGCTTCCCTCGCTGCTCGCCTTTGCCAAGTAATTTTGCTGCTCATTAATTCTGAAATTTTGCAGTTCTATCTGTTTTTTTTTTTGGCATATTCCTCTGGGCAATTTCTTTATGCAGTCAACTAACGCCTCTTCCTCTATTTTCTGCAGAAAGTCCAAAAAGCACTGTTGCAAGCAGATGTTCAATCGAAGTCTGACAAATCTCCTGTGACGGTGGCTGATTATGGTATAATAACACATCTCCTTATGTTCTCATTTTATTTGTGAAATGCAACACATTTTTATTTTCTATTTAACATATCTAACTCATATTCGAGAGAGTATTCATAATTCCTTCAGCTTATCTTCAGCAATATTCTTTGGCCTATTAAATGATGTATGCAGTATTGTTGGTTGATTTTGATGGGAAATATGCTTTATAAAATGATTGATGTGAGGACATCATTCTTGTAATGGTTTTTTTTTTTTTTTTGAGAAGGAAAAAAGAATTAAGAGAGGGGACCTGTTGTCCTTCATTTGGATGTTGGTCGCATTTATTCTTGTAATTATTACTCCCTTGCTCCACTTTACGTGGCCTAAATTTAATCTATTTTGTCTAATTGACCATCTTTGAAATGAAATGTTACCTAAATTAAAATCAAAAAGCGATAGTAGGAACTTGTTAAAATGCATATGTAGTTTTAAGAAATCAAGCTTAGTTGCAAAAGGGCTAATAGATTTAGCAAAATTTGATATCAAGTACTCGAAATGTACGATTCCAACTATCATAGTAAATTTTGAAAGTAAGTAAATCGTTTTTTAGCCAACTTCCTCTAATGTCTACCTGGGAGTCTCGAAATTTATACTTTTTTAGACAACGGGTTAGATTGTCAATTATTGAAGATGAAGTTTTGATGTATTGGTACATTTATATGATGATTTCTGCAAATACAATTGGTGATGAATGTATATCTTGGGTGGTAGGCTGCTTCCTGTTAGAACGGTTGAACATCTTTTCTAACTAGATCAGTTTGTAGTACTATAAAGATCCAAATGAAACTAGAATATGAAAACAGCAAGTTGTTTAGTAGAAAGATGTTCGATCGTATGACTTTACTAGTACTAGCTTGTTTAGCTTACCATTAGTACTTATTAAAAAAAAAGCGCGTTTAGTAATAGCTTGTTTACTTTATATTAGTACTTATAAAAAAAGCGTGTTTAGTAACTAGATAACTTCAGCTAAGTGTTACTTATTAGATTTAGAAAGTCAATTATACTTTTTAATGTCTTTAGATCTTTAGCATGTTCGTTTTGTCCTTTCCTGCAACTATGAGCATCTTTTTCTTTGATGTATATATAACATGCTTCCAAGCTAATGCAAAGATTTCAAAAGAGAGAACAAAGATGTAATTTGCTGCATTAAAGAAACTGATGTTCTGAAACTAAATATACATCTTATGCTTTTGTTATCATGTTGCCATAGCCCCCTGCAATTTATTCTCTCCTTTTGAAAATGGCTTACATTTGATTATCAGGCTCACAGGCTGTGGTTAGCGTTGTTTTGCAGAAGGAGTTGGATTCTGCATCATTTTCATTAGTGGCTGAGGAGGTAATGTTTGAACTCTTAGCTGTTTAGTCCATGTTGTGTTTATCTTCGTCGTTTATTCATTAAGATATCGTTCAAATGAAACCTTGGAAAGAATTTTTGAAAAGTTGGACACTTTCGACCAAATGATTTGTGCATAACTAGTCTAATTCGAGGCAAGGTATTACTTGTGGAGGAATAGATAGCTGAAAATACTGTCAGATCATGGAAATGTTAATAATTCTCTCAGCTAATAAAGGATGCATTCTAGGTTTCTTTTCTTGGACTTTCTTCATTTTAGTGGCCAGAAATTGCACTCAGCACCTCAGGAGGTCAACTATTCCAATTTATTCTGGGCATGACAGCCTCAACCCAAGTGATGAAATGATTATGGACTAGCATATTTTTCCTGGTGCACAATATGAATGAATCAATTTGGTAGTGGAACGATGGTCATGGTATCATCTTTTAGCATTTCATGAATATGAATGAATCAATTTATTACCTTTTTTTCTCCTGTCCATTTTCCTTGTGACATAACCAGCTAATACGCTTGATTTGGCGTGCTTCTTTACTCCTAATATCTGATGAAATCTTTTAAGGGAAAATCCCAGAGAGCTCATAGCAAAACAAAGCTGACTGGCTCTGATGTCTTAAGAAATGTCTTGTCGTTGTCATTACTAGTCTGCCTCTGTTTTATGTGATGTTTTCCGTTCCCTTAATTCATTTCTGCTTTGCAGTTTATTATTTATCTGCATATTCATTTCCTCATTTCAGTGGAAAATGTATGTTCTGTGCATCAAACGAAAGGATGGGAGTTCTAAATTTAAGTTTCTCTAGGACTCTGGAGACCTTCGTAAAGAAGAGGGAAAAGAAACATTACAGCGTATCATGAAACTTGTCAATGAAACACTTGCTAGTGATGAAACATATGGTAATGCTCCATTATCTGAAGAAGATGTGCTTGCTGCCATTGATAGTGGTAGATCTGAAGGGGGTCCTTCTGGTCAGCATTGGGTGTTGGATCCCATTGATGGTACTAAAGGGTGAGTGAAAATAAGATTTTGCATGTCATTTTTTGCTAGATAAATAATACACTATCCTTGTTTGCAAGTCAGTAAATCTCAATGCAAAAGTATGATATAGGACTTCCCAAAATACGACTAAATCTAAGGTGACTTGATTCTTATTTAAAATAAATGGAAACATTACCTGGTTGTGCTAAATGGTACTTTGGGGAAAACAACATCCGTCTGTTAATTGTTCTGTCTTGGCTGAGACCAGATTTTTTTTTGCTATACCTTGTGATTGCACAAGCCTTGTGATTGCTATACCTTGGGTAGTTGTTGTTGTTGTTGTTCTTGTGATTGCACAAGCCTTAGACTTAGTCTTCAGATTTTCTTAATAGCACTGTTCTTTTAATGGATCTTGGCACTCGAAAAATTGATGGAATAAAATATGTTTTGAGTCTGGTTGATCTCGAGTATGAGTAGCTGTAGTTGTTATAGCGCATTGGATTTCATTAATTGTTTGGTTGGATTTCATTAATTTTTGTCCATCGGAGTAGCCACTCCGATCCAGTACATATATCATAGCCACGTTTTGTCACTTCTATCCAAGAATGCACTTCATTTGCTTGGTGATTCTATTGAAAGTACATAATACTAGCGTAGAACTGGAATGATGGGAGAAAATAAGGGCAATAGCAAAATACAAAAGTAAAAGTAGAGGAATTGAATTAATCTTATTTCAGCTTAATAGCAGTTTACCAGATTTTCAAATGGTATGATTAGTTATCTTTAATATGAAATATACTTTACAATACTGTCTTCGCATAAGCAAGTCACTAGGTTAAATTTTATATTTCATGATATGACTAATTAAGCTCATTATAATGGGTAAATTATTCCAAATCATAATAAGAATTAAGTTTGTGGTAGCTCTCCTTCTCCCCTCACCCAATACCATGTCTTCTGTTGCTTGTAGATTTTTATTTTGCCGAAACATGCTTACATACACTACCCAGTGAATTTATGCCATTACCACTTGTGGTCAACCACAACCGATAACCGGGATGTTCCACCTTCTTGTTGATATAAAACTGTCTATCTCACATGTTTGTAGAAGCTTTTACTATGTCTACGTCTGAACTTTTGCTTCGTTAATTTCAGGAAAGTACACCTGATTAAACAAAACATATTTATGAGCCCTCTCAAAAGGTCTTAATCTTTCTGTAGATTTGTAAGGGGAGACCAATATGCAATTGCATTGGCATTGCTAGATGAAGGGAAGGCGGTTTTGGGCGTCCTAGCCTGTCCAAATCTTCCATTATCTTCTGTGGCGTCCCACAATCCACAGGATCCTCAAGAAAAAGTTGGTTGCCTCTTTTATGCCCAAGTTGGTTCTGGAACTTACATGCAGTCTCTTGATGGATCTACGCCGATAAAGGTTTCTGTTTGAGTATTTAGTAATTTTAACTAACTACTTCAAATCCTGTATACCTTATCAGCTGAAAGGTTGCTCTACTGTCTTCAGGTGCATGTAACTGATTTGGACAATCCTGAAGAGGCATCTTTTTTTGAATCTTTTGAAGCAGCACATTCTTTGCATGACCTATCTAGCTCGATAGCAAAGGTAATGAGTTTTCTTTTTTGTTTTTGTTTTCTCTTAGTAATATGTATGACTGAACAAGGTCTTTATTCTTCTTCTGTAAACAGAAACTTGGGGTCAGAGCGCCTCCTGTTCGAATAGATAGCCAGGCAAAGTATGGTGCTTTGTCCCGTGGAGATGGAGCAATATATCTGCGGTTTCCTCATAAGGGGTACCGTGAGAAAATATGGGATCATGCAGCTGGATATCTTGTTGTTGCAGGTCCATATTATGTTTTCTACATTTTTAAATTTATTTCTTCTTTTTGTTGCACTTGAATCATGACTTATCAATAGTATTCATCCTCAGATAAATGAAATGAAACAAATGGACCTAGTAGCGCTATAAAGTATCCCAAATCTATCAAATTTTTGAACTCAAACATTGATCTTTTCTTCCCTTGTTAATATCAGCAGTATAGAAGCAAAACATACCTTTCTAATGCTCGTTATTAGTCCTCCTGTCAGAGCATCTTAGGTTCAGAAGTCCGGCTCTCAAGGTTCTAACTCCTTATTCACATGAGAGGTCAGATCGACCTTTTTTGGCAGATCTGATTGTATACCTTGAATTCTCTCTTGCCCAGTTGATGTTACACTACCACTGTGTTTTCTTCTGCTCTTTTCATCAGTTATCCTTGGTTTCACTTGGCCTTGCCTTCGAACACCCTGCCGCTTGATGACTCTCTTTCATCCAGGTTCCTTGATCTCAATTTTAATTAAGATAGTCATCAATCCTTGAAAAGTGGTCCTAATAAAAAATAATGTGTACCTCATGTAGCTTGAGAGGTTTTTCCCATATCCTGGCGAAAAGCCTTTCTCTCAGCCTTGTGATTAATGTTTCATTTGAAGTTGATGAGGCAGATACAGACTTGTGGGCTCACGGATTTTCCGTTTAAACGGATATTTGCACATATTGGTTCGCTTGGGAACACTCATCATTTCTGAGGAAATTTTTGAATGCAAAATCTTATAAAATTGAGCTACTTCTGATGGGCTAAATTGGACTGACAAATATATCTACTTTGAATCGGCCAAAGTGGTTGATATTTATTTATGGATCTTTACACAAATAGATGGCCGGATTCGCTGTATACTTTTCCTTTCCTAGCTGGTATATATATATATATGTGTAGAGAGAGAGAGAGAGATTATTCAGTGATTATACACGGTTATACATATATTATACATGGCTATTTTTAGTTTAAATGGTTGGGTGGGCGGCTATTTAGGTTAAGTCTTCTTCTTTATTTTTGTTGCTACACGTTGTATTAGGCTACCTTTATTTAATGGTTAAGCTAGCATTTCTTTTTGCTAATCATATGGTATATGTCGACAAATTTGCAGAAGCTGGAGGTGTAGTCTCAGATGCTGCAGGAAACCCTTTAGACTTCTCCAGGGGAAGATACCTTGATTTACATGAAGGCATTATCGTTACCAATCAGAAGCTGATGCCCGCTCTCCTAAAGGCTGTTAAAGAGTCTTTGAACGAGAAATCTTCGTCCTTATAATAATGATTAAACCAATAAGCGTAAAATGCAGCTATCTTCCTGTACATGTACACAACTTTTGTGCACAGAATGGTACCTGCAGCTGCTCATTTTTCACCATTTTTCTTGCTTTTACACATATCATTCTGATATTACTTTAGTCCTTTGATTGCTGTCAACTCAGCCTGATGAATTTCCTTTTTCCTTCTTTCTTTTTTCTGAATGTTATTTGTGTTGTTTGTCGTTAAAGAACTCATCCAATGGTATTCTTCAAATTTTCCAGTTTCATGTGACGACCCGATAGGTCGGTTTGGGTAGTAGCCTTAATTATAGTGTTCCAAGACTTTCCATAACTTCATTTGATGTTTATCGATTTGTGTGTGGTTCGTGTCGTTTTCCGGAAAACTTGAAAAATGAGATTTTTGACTTACAAGAGGCTAGAGTTGACCAAGATCAACATTCTTTGTAAACGACATTGGATCGGATGTTTCGACGATTCCGGTAGGTTTGTATGGTGTTTTTGGACTTGTACGCACGTTGGGTTGGGGTCCGGGGTGACTAGAACGCGTTTCGGCGCAAAATTTTTTGAAAATTGAGTGTTCAAATTGAAATCTTGAGTTTTGAGGATCACTTCTTGTTATATGATGTTATTTTGATGATTTGAGGTAGTGAGCAAGTTCGTTTGATGTTATTACACTTGTGTGCATATTCGGTTTGGAGCCCGAGGGGCTCAGGTGAGTTTAGAAGTGTTTCAGAAGGTTTGAACTGCTGGTGCAAGCTTGGCTCGCATTTGCGAGCAACGCTTTTGCGATTAATTGATTGCATTTGCGAGAATGGGTTGGGGGTTGGTACTTCACTTTTGTGGACTGAGCTGAGACTGCATTTGCGACGCAATGTCCTGGGAGTCGGCTTCGCATTTGCAAAACATTGGAGCGCATTTGCGATGGAGGGCATTTCGCTTTTGCGAACCAAATGTCATATTTGCAACTTCACTGGGCCTGATGCACTGATTGCATTTGTGATCAGTGTGTCGCTTTTGCGGACATCGCATTTGCGAACAAGTGTTCTCAAATGCGATGCTAGTAGCCGGATAAAAATGAGAAAATTTGAATTTAGCTCATTTTTTCAATCCTAAGCTCTCTAGAGGTGATTTTTGAAGAACTTTTTCTTCCCAAATTCATTGGTAGCATCTCTAGCTACTTTTCAATCAATTTCAAATACTTATTATGAGTTTTTAACTCAAATCTAAGAATTTCATGGTAGAAATGATGGATTTTGGGTAGAGTTTGGAAACTTTATAAAAATTGAGATTTAAATATCAAATTGAGGTCGGATTTCGAAATAAATCATATAATCAGGCTCGGGGGTGAACGGGTAATTGGATTTTGGTCCGAATCTCGGATTTAACCGAGCAGGTCGGGGGTTAACTTTTGGTGACTTTTCAAAATGATCAAAATTGAACCTTTTTCATTCTTTGGATGTTTTTAAAGCTTATTTTGAATTATTTGATCGATAATTTGCTAGATTTGATTGGTTTGGAGGCTTGTTCGAAAGGCAAAGCCGTGATTGGTTGTTGATTTGGTTACGGAGTGAGGTAAGTGTTGTGATTAACTTTGACTTGAGAGTATCAGAATTTGTTGGTCTATTTGCTACGTGAATTATGGGTGGGATGACGTATATGCAAGGTGACAAGTATATGTGCGTTGTCATGGGTTAAAGCATGCAGGTGCAACTTGTCTTATTGTCTCGTGTAGTGCAACTTGTCTTGTTGTCTCGTGTAGTTTCATTAACCATGCCATGTCTTAGTTAGATTGTTACTTTATAATCATTCGCTTATGTGTTTATTGCTTACTTTGAAGTTGTGGTGATATTGAAAGTTGAAATTGCTTATTCTAACACCACTTTTAACGATGAAATTTGCTTCCCAACCTGCTTTATACCTTAGGTTATTATTATTGTTTGGTGAAGAAGAGTAAAAAAGTACAAGGGTGTTGCCGCGCCATATTTGCATATTATTATTATTGATTGAGTGAATGTGAGAATTAAAACACGAAGGGTGATACTGTGCACTTGATTGCTTTATTATCATTAAATTTGATGATTTCATTGTTGTACTTGATTCTCGGAATGTGAATTTAGCTTGGCTGCTTTGTTGCTCATTTCGGAAACAGACTTGGTGATTCTGTACTTATTCCGATTGTTGCTCCCTTTTATATGCCCACACCCTGTTATTACTTTCAAATGCCTTACTTGTTATATTTGTTGCTTTATTTATATATCTGCACATGTTTTAGCAGGTGTCTTGCCTTAGCCTCGTCACTACTTCGTGGGTTAGGCTCGACATTTACTGAGTATATTGGGTCGGTTATACTTATACTATACTTTTGCATTTCTTGTACAGAATTAGAGTTGCACCCTATTCGCAGGCCTTAGAAGTCACTTTCCTATTTTATTATATTGTTTCCATTTAATTTCGGGTAGTGTTATATTTCTTTTGAAGCACTTATATTTAGCTAAATGTAGATGCTCATGTACATGTGACACCAGATTCCGGGGTATTTCATGTCATGTTACTGTTAAGGTATTTGATATTTACTGCTTTTCCTTCCGTATTATTTTTTGTTGTGTTGGCTTGCCTAGCAAGCGATGTTAGGTTTATGGCCCCGGGGTTTAGATTCAGGTCGTGACATTTCATCATTCATAAGTTTTTACTACTTTCATAGGTCTAAAAAAAGGTGAAGAGGCTAATAACGGTTGTATTTTTCATGCCTCTATCTTCATATTTTCATGCTAAAAACGGCTGGGGGAGCGGCTACTTTCATAGATTGGTACCTCTTGAGAGCAATCATTTTGATTATGAAAATGTTGAGTGAAAACAACTTTGCTAGTTACATTAGCTATCAATCTAATCAATTATATTTTGCATTTTCATATAATAACTTAGCACCAAAAATGAAGAACTTTTTTAAAGGAAAAATAGACAAGCAGTTTCAACTAGATAGGAACATCAGTAGGATAATCCTGCGGATGTCTTCTGATTGTTTCACGAATAAATGTTTCCTGTTCTTGGAGGTTTGCTGGAGGAACATCATATACATCTGTAAATACATCCTTAATAGGAGGCTTCTCCACTTTTTCTGCAACTTGAATGGCTTCCAATACCTGTAGCACAACATTTGAAAGCGAGTTAAAAAAGAATCCCAACTGCTTGATCTCTTTTCTGCAACCCAACAACAACAAAGTCGTGATCGGCTATATGAAATCCTTACTGTCCTTGTCGCTCCATTTAAGCCCGTCTCAGTTTAGTATTACAAGAATTTAGTTTTCCTATCACCATCAGTTATCCATATTTTCTACTAGCATATACCAATGATATGACGTTACTTCAGCTCACTGAGGACATGATCCAGAATAGAAGGGTATGGAGGTCGAAGATTAGGGTAGTTGACTAGTAGGTAGTCGAGAGTTCCCCGCCAGGTAGGGGTAAGGTCTGCGTATACACTACCATCCCCAGAACCCACTTGTGGGATTGTACTGGGTATGTTGTTGTTGTTGTTATATACCAATGATCCGTGTCTAGAATTCTTTGATAATTTTCTGCTTTAGAAAGCTATACATGCAACAACAAATTATTCTTTCAAGTTTTTCTCTTCGAGCAGAAATTACCTGCTTCCTGAGATTACTGCGAAGTTCAGACTCAGCTTCAGAGCTCCACCAGCCTTGTCTTTCAATCCATTTCCTGAATCTAGCTACAGGGTCTCTTGCTGTTCTCCACCATTCGATTTCGTTAGCTGGACGATATTTGGTTGAATCATCTGAGGTTGAATGATGTCCTGCTCTATAGGTAAGGGCCTGTGGAACATCAAATGTCTGTTAAACTCTAAATAGAAGCACCTAACAACACTTCCAAAACTAGCATAGCAAATAAGACAGGTGATTGTCGATATCAACTAAGCCTCAATTCCAAACTAGTTGGAGTCAGCTATATGAAGACTAGTTATGCTCGCAACAACAATGACTTTACCTCAATAAGAACAGGTTTATGTTCATTAATAGCCATCTTTCGTGCCTCATGGACAGCAGTGAAAACAGCAAGAGCATCGTTACCATCTACACGGATGCTACGAATTCCATAGGCCTCTCCTCTGGTAACAACACCATCACCTAACAAGTAACCATAAATAGATGCCCTTGTCAGTAGCTAATAACAAAATAGTGCTACTGCCCAATCCATTTTAAATGTCCTTTTTAACATTTCAAATTTAGTCCAAAATAAGTGTCGTTTCAAACAATCAAGAATGCATTAATCATTTTATTCCAAATCTACCCTTGCTCCAATAGATGATGTAAGAGTCCGAGGAGAGATAAATGGTAATTTGAGGAGAGATTAAGGGTAACTTAGTCAAACAACCCTTATAATTAGTACTATTATTATATAGCTTTTTAATTGTAATGGCTGTGCAAAAACCTTAAAAGACATAGATGAGCAGCCAAGAGAGGCACCTACTTCGAAACTGGTCACGAACAGGCGTACTTATTGCAAAACCATTATTCCGGCAGAAAAAGATAACAGGCGCGTCTAAGACAGCGGCAAAGTTCAGAGCAGCATGGAAATCTCCCTGAATGAATTTAGAGGGAAAGAACAGCAACAAAATCATAACACTATCTGTCAAAATCTGAGTATTTGCATAGCACAGCAAATGATTAGCTAGATTATTAAGGTTATTCCTAGCCCCTGAGGATCCTAGATAGTTAATTATAGTATTACAAGTCATCAAATATGCAAAAACCATTACCGTACTAGAGCCTCCATCGCCAAAATATACAATTGTACATGCATCTTTCGCGTCCATCTTCAGCGCATAGGCAGCACCAACAGCATGTGGAAGCTGAGTACTGAAGCAAAATCATCACCACTCTTCATCAGTTATTTACATCATACAGATCACAGTAAAGATGTTTGAAAATCTTAAGTACAAAAGCATGAGTATCTTACGCTACTGTTGATGCAACTGTAATATAATTGTGTTTATTAGATCCATAATGGATAGGCATCTGCCTGCCTTTTCCATAATCGCCTTTGTTTCCAAACAACTGATTGGCAAATTCTTGAATAGTAAACCCTCTCCATAATAGAACTCCAGGCTCCCTATACTACAATGACAAAAAAGAAAATCCTTGACATTATGGTCAAATCATTGGACATGTGAAAATCTGAAGATATCAGTTAAAATGTGATTTTATCTCATGATTATCCAAACTTGAGGTAACGAAAGCTATTTAGCGCAGAAAGTCAATAAAAATCAGGCTCCAGTAGCATCAATTTGGCCTTTTTTTGAGAAGATTTGAAGTGCAACATATGAAAGTCAACAAATAAAGATATCTTCCAAAATGCACCTGGTGAATAAAAAGTACGTCGACTTTATTGGTCAACGACGCCTATCTCAACAGGTGATCCGAGGGAAAAAAGTTATGTCTATCTGATTTCTTTAGAATTTCGCAGACCACCTTTAGGCTGAATCTAAAAATCTTAACCAATACAGTAAGCAGAATCTCTTATTCTTTTGCACAAACTAATTTCAATAATGTTGGAGAAACGAAATTTGAGGATTTGTACTAGAAAAAAGAAAGAGAGCTAGAATGTTAATAAATGAACATTCAACCTAGATTCAAGTCATTCAAAGAAACTAAATTGGACATGGTGCACAAAATGTATAATCAACACTTCATATATTTGTTATCCGAATTTTTACATCTTTAGTTCTATGAAATATGACTTTTGCATACTATATGTAAGTTTGTGTGCTCGACGACTAACCTGTGGAAAGATGAAATCATCCATCCTAAGTGCTGCAGCTGATGCAATATTGATAGCTTCTTCTCCAAGTGTGGTAACATAGAAAGATATTCTTCCCTGTCTTTGTGCTTCGTAAAAGATTGTATCCATTGTTTGAAGTGTGACCATATCAGTATACATTTTCAATGCAACTTCCTTGTCAATCTGACCAAGATGAATGCCAAGCGTTAAGATATAAACATTCCTCTGTTGAATCTTGATTACAAAATTTAAGCTTGCTTAAATATATATTTAGATTACCTGTACGAAATTACTAGTCATGGGATAACCATCGTCGTCAAGGACCCTGTAGCAGTATACTCTCTCCTCCCTTGTTTCAGGAATAAAGTTCAAATGTGAGGTGAATTTGACCTTTCCTCCAGGGAAATTGAGGACCTAAACATATAGAGGAAATTTTATGATTATTCATATTCAAAATAGGATATATGCAGATGAAGCTTACAAAATAACTGGTAAAGATCCTATTTTCCCCCTTACCTGTAAGTACTTGTTAACACCTATAGATGACTCATATACATGTGAGATTTAGTTGCTCCAGATTTGGCTAACTCCTATTTATTTTTTAAGACAAACTGTTTAGTATTGGAATGAAATGGACCCAAATGGAGCAGAATGGATTCATGTAATTCATCTAGCCGACCCCAACTAATTTGGAATTCAATCTTAGTTGATGTAGTTAACTTGTCCATGTATTAGAGAATAATAAAGCACAGAATCTCTCCAACTACATCATTAGTCTTTTACTAGTAAACGGTTTTTAGGACTCTCTTCCACTTTTTACACCGGAGACAAATCCTGTAGTCTAAAAGTTTCAAGTTTAGTAGAATGAAAACAGAATACTTGGAGTGCAAATTCAGTGTTGGGAAGCATGAAACAGAAGTGGACGTGAAGCTTGATACACAACTCATCCCCAAGAGAGATAGTTTTAAACACCTTAGGTCTGCAAGACAAGGTAATGGGGAGATTGACGATGATGTTACTCATCGTCTTGGAGGGGGTGGATGAAATGGAGACTCGCGTCTGGTATTTTGTGTGATAGAAATGTACCGCCAAGTCTCAAGGGCAAGTTCTACAGTCCTGGTAATTAGACCGGCTATGTTGTATGGAGCCGAGTGTTGGCCAGTCAAGACTCATGTTCAGAGGAAGAAAGTAGCGTTAATGAGGATGTTGAGATGGATATGTGGTCATACCAGAAAAGATAAGATTAGGAATGAAGTTATTAAGGACAAGGTGGGCGTGGCTCCTGTGAAAGACAAGTTGCGAGAATCGAGGCTGGGATGGTATGGATATATAAAGAGGAAAGACCCTGATGCCCTGGTTAGGAAGTGTGAGAGGTTGACCATGGCGGGTCAAAGGAGGGGTAGAGGAAAACCTTAGAAGTACGGGGAGAGGTGATTAGGCAGGCAAGACATGACACTACTTCAACTTATCGAGGACATGACCCTCGATAGAAAGGTGTGGATGTCGAGAATTAGGATTGTGGGTTCGTAGGTAGTCGAGAATTTCTCCTAATCTCACCAACAGTATTAATACTAGTCTTATATTTTACTATTCCCAGTCCCTTGTTATTACACGATGTGTCTTTGTTACTAGTAGTTGGGCATTATTCTTGTATTTTCGTATTCCTGGATCTTTGTTATTACATACTGTGTCACTTGCTTCCATTGCCATATTACTTTGTTGATGCTATTATTTGTTTATCGCTCCCTTTTCTGTAGGTCTACCAGAAACAACCTCTCTACCATCGTAAGGTAGAGGTAAGGTCTACGTACGTACTATTCTCTCTCAACCCCACTTGCGAGATTTCACTGGGTTTGTTGTTGGTGTGGTTCCACTCTTTACACCAAGAAGATGTATATAAACAGATAAGCATGTTATGTTTATCAAAGTGAAGAGAGTATGAGATGCTAAGGAGGCAACTCAAGGGGGCAATTTAGTTCAAATTTCCAGTCGAGCAGTTTATACAAGCAAACTTAAATCATTCTTATTTCTGGTTACTTCAACTTTTTAACATTTTTTTTTACTGACAGAGGATGCCGTTCATTCCAACTTACTCAAATGAAGTGACTTTGTTTTGCTTTTGGAAAGCCACAATCTTTGACATAAACCTTTAATTGAATTATATCGCGAAATGAACATTCGTTCAAGGCCTAAGAAGTGAGACATTATTTTGTCCATGGTGAACACCTATTATCGGGGTTAATTTCACGTATAGTGGTCAATCTTTATCGAGTATAATGGTAAAGTTACATAATTATTTTTTCTTACATTAAAGTAACAGAACATTATCAACTACAATAACAAAGTCACAATTTCACATTAACACTCTGTTTGGATCACTGTTCCCTATCGTTTTATAATGTATTGTATTGTATTGTATTGTATTGTACTGTTCTCTAGGTTGTAGTGGATTGCTCTGATGGTAAGCACCCTCCACTTCCAACCAAGAGGTTGTGAGTTCGAGTCACCCCAAGAGCAAGATGGGGAGTTCTTGGAAGGAAGGATTGGAAACAGCCCCTCTACCCTAGGGTAGGGGTAAGGTCTGCGTACACTATCGCACTGTACTGTAACAACTAAGTTTACTAAAATACCATCAATTGTTTATATATTAAATTTTGTCAAAAATTATGCATATATAAAAATAATTTAAAAATAAAAAATAAGAAAATAGAAGAAGGCAAAACAACTTAAGAAAGCAGAACAAAGGAGCGAGACAAAAGAAGACAAAACAAAGGAGCACAACTAATTAGAATTGAGTTAAAAACAAATAAGGAGAAAAAATAAAATAGAAGGCGCCAAAACACCTTTAACGTTGGCGGCAGAAGTTTTGGAAAAAAATAAAGTAGGTTATAGGTTGGAAATTTGAAGTTAAAAAAAGAGAGGGTAAAATGGAATTGTGGAGTAATAAGTTAGGGCATAATTGAAAAGAAAAATAGGAAATAATCCCACCACACCAAATCTGTTGTTTTAAAAAAAGGGCACTTTTCATTAGGGATGGCAATGGGGTGGGGCGGGGCGGGGCGGGTTTGGTAAAACACCACAAAAATGTCAACCCGCCCCGCCCCGCATAGTTATTTTTTCAGTTTTTTACCCGCCCTGCCCTGCTTAATTTTTTTCTTCTTCTTTTTTCTCTAATTTCGTGTTTTGTTTCTATTTTCAATCGTTGGTTTTCTAAAAACATGTTCATTACACCGGCATTCCTTATAATGCGTCATAGCATAGAATATCTTTTCCTTTGTAATAATGTATATGATCTTTCAAAATAAATGGGTTACTATCATTTCCTATTACTAATACGATATATTGACTTTTGCAATTTTATTTTTGTGAGACTTATGCAAATTGGTTAATTATAAATCAAAATTGTATTCGTGCTAGTGAAGAAAAATATGAAATTGCAGTTGAAATGATTGCTTTGTTTCAAAAAAGATAAAATTCAAAGTTGCCCTGCATTAAACCCACAACCCGCCCCGCCCCACATCAAACAAAACCCGTCCCGCCCCGCCCCATTGCCATCCCTACTTTTCATTGTTCCGGAACAATAAATTTAACAATACATGCAATACAACCAATTTTAATGAAACAATCAAACAAACATTGTTTTGAAATAACAATACAATACGATACAACGGAAACAACCATCCAAACGAGCTCTGAAGTTATAAAACTTTATTCAATGTAACGGTAAAGTCATAAAAATTGGTTTTGTTGTTATAGTGAGGTAATAATTATCGACTTTAATGCTATAATGAGCAAAATTCAGTTACTTTAATATATAATAAAAAAACTAGTTTTACAATTTTCCTTGTATATTAGATAAACTTAAGTTACGTTAACGTGATAAAAATAGTTTTATGACTTTATTATTGTGGTGAAATTAATCATCATTCTTTAATGAGCTAAATGTGAAGGACACTACTATTTTACTCTCTTAATCTCTATCCAAAAAGAGACGTGCACGTTGCACCCAACTGCGTTTTTTCCATTTTTTTTAGGTTAGGTACAACAGTTACTTTTCAGAAAACTATTTGCAGATAAAAAATAATGTTCTTTTACCAGATAAGCAAACTCAGCACCTAAATGAACCAATATTAAATACTCCCAATGTTTTATTCTCTGTGTTTAATTTAACTGAACACAAAGTTTAAGAAAAGAATTTTTTTTTTTAAATGTGATTTTCAATTAAAGATGTGTATAATATACTAAAATACCCTCGAATCTTGTGGCCTTGAGCATGTCATATGAGTTGTTGGAGTTAAATTTTTTGCTAAACATAGAAAAATTATATTTTCTTTTACCAGACTAAAAAGAAAAGTAATATACATAAATTACCAAGGAGGGATCGAGTAATTCATATGATTCCGAACAAACCTTATACTGTTGCTATTAGTAGAAACAACAAAATGGGTGTTTAATGAAGCTCTAGCAGCCACAATTTTAAGTAATCTCCCATTCTCGCACGACACGGCACATACAAAAAGATAACAACAACAAGACATCCCAAATAAGGTAGCATCAAGCTAATGACCAACTCAAGTTGGTGAAGTTAGAATTTTTTTTTAAGGGTATTCAAACCGAAAACAGAAAGGAGTGAAAACAAGTATCCAACAAAGGATATTCAATTTGTATTATATACCTCTAAAACATAATATTTTACATATATATATATATATACAATGTAATTTTTTATCAAAAGTAAATAAAAAAATAAAACCATATTTTCTTTAATATATTTTAGATGAAATGGTCATGCAAGTTAAAATGGTATCCAAATAGACTTCGAGTACCATTGCCACCAATTATTAAAAAAAAAGAATTTCTGAAAGACAATAATTAAGTATTTGTAAATAAGAATAGAGAATATTCAAAAGATCAATCAAAGTTGAAAGGAAGGAACTTTAAGCCAAGTCAGATACGTACATTAGGATAAAATAAGAGCGGAAAAGAGGAAAAAGAAGTATATACCTGGGCCTGGGAATTATTGTCAATGCTGTGCATGTGATTGAGCTGTGTTTCAGCTTTGGTTGATTCGAAACGGCGAGTCTCGAAATGGGGACGATAGATTCCAAGAATTCCTAGTGGGTTATGAACAGAATGTGAACCCAAAAATCCCATCTTGGGTTTCAAAAAGATCAACTTTCTGGATTTTGAGAAGAACAGAGCCATCGCAGTGTCTCTTTCTGTGTGTGTGTGAGAGAGAGAGAGAGAGAAACAAGCTTTAAGGGAGTGTTGCGATGAGAAGGAGAGACGAAAAGGTCAAAACAGAGGTTTAGGCGCAAACAAAGCAACGAGCTTCATCGTCAGTCAGATTCCATGTGGAAATTGGATTTTCTTAAATATAATAAGATGACAAGAACAATATTGACTCCATTTCACTTTGCGCCCCTTGAAATTTGAAAGATAGTAAAACTTGCCTCCTTAGTTTTTATTATGATCAATTAGCCTCGTTGGCCTTAGGATGATTAAATTGATATATTTAGGTATGGTAAAAATTTATCCGCATATATGGATGATCTGGGTGACAAAATTGAAAGAAAAAGGAACAAATATGAAGTGGTTTTCTGTATATTCTCTAAATAATCTGTACAGTGCATCTATATATCAAAGAAAAAAAGGAATCTATGTATAACCAACCTATCCAGCTGTCCTTATTCTATTTGTTCTGTTGTAACAAACTAACAGATATGTACAGAGAATTACAGCTAATAAATTTCTACTAAATACAATTGTTGGATCAGGCCTAGAATGTGTAGGGTCTTGAACAAGTCTTGAACCAAGCCCAAAACGTGTAGAGCCCAATACAAATAACCAGCTTCAATATTGACCCAATGCTATTAGCCCATAGGTTGTCCTTTGTATATGTCTAATTTGGGACCAACCATACCAAACATCCGATATTAGAGAGAACTATCCATCTGCCATTGTAGAGTCTTTGAGAAAATTACCAGAACCATTTCCAACACCCCTCCTCAAGTTGGAGGGGATGAAAGAACACCCAACTTGCCTAATAAATACTGATGAGAAGGACCAGTTAACAGTTTAGTGAATAAATATGCAAGCTGAGAAGAAGAACGAACGAAAGAAAGAGAAATCAAGCCGGCCAGAAATTGTTATCTCACGAAATGACAATCGATTTCCACGTGTTTAGTTCGCTCATGAAAGACTGGATTTTTTGCGATATGAATCACTGCTTGGCTATCAGAGTGAAGTGCTACTGGCAAAGAAATTGGAATAGATAGATCTTCAAAAAGTCGTACTAACCAAGTCAATTCTGCTACTACACGCCGCATAGAACGATATTCTGCTTCTGCGGAGCTGAGAGAAATGTAGGTCTGCTTTTTTGACTTCCATGAAATTGGAGAGCCTCCCAGTGAAAAATGAAGAAACCACTCACTGATTTCCGTGTTTCTGGACAAGTTTCCCAATCTGAGTCGCAAAAAGCGATGAGTTGAAAAGAGGGAGAAGCTGTCATAAAAAGCCCCAAACTTGGGTCTTTCAATAAATATCGGAGTACTCGAAGGGCGGCATGCAAATGGGGCTTCCTTGGATCCTGCATGTATTGACTCAAATGCTGTACTGCAAAGGAAAGATCTGGCCGGGTATGAGTTAGGTAATTCAATTTACCCAAAAAATGTCGATATAAAGTTGGAGAAGGAAGAGGTTCCCCTGTTTTAGCGAGCAATTTGACGGTAGGATCAAGAGGAGAAGAAACAGGGGAGCAATGCAGAGAATCAAACTCCTCTAACAAGTCTAGGGTGAATTTTCTTTGACATAGGATCAAACCAGATGTCTCACGAAGAACCTCCATGCCAAGAAAAAAATGTAAGTCTCCGAGATCCTTTATTTTGAACTCTTGATCTAGAAATGATTTTAAATCATGTAGTTCAGCTATATCATTTCCTGTTAAAAGAATGTCGTCTACGTACACAGCCACAATAGATATAGAAGGTACCGACCTTTTGAAAAATAGAGAATAATCATTCAACGAGTGAGAAAATCCCTTAAAATTCAAAGCTGCTGTAAGTCGTGCATACCATTGTCTGGATGCTTGACGAAGCCCATAAATTGATTTCCTTAATTTACACGCATGTGTAGGTGAAGGGGGTTCAACCCCTGCTGGGAATTTCATATAAACCTCCTCATTCAAATCCCCATGTAAGAAAGCGTTGTTCACATCTAACTGATAGATTCCCCAACCTTTTTTGACTGCTATAGAAAGAATACAGCTGGTGGTTGTCATTTTGACCACGGGAGAAAATGTTTCTGTGAAATCTATCCCTTCTTGTTGTATGTCTCCCCTAATTACCAATCTTGCTTTCAGCCTTTCTATACTCCCATCAGAGTGTTGTTTTACTTTGTATACCCATTTACAAGGCAAAGCCTTTCTTCCAGGTGGTAGTTCTACAACTTCCCATATTTTATTGAACTCAAGTGCTTCAATTTCTTTTGCCATAGCCTCCTGCCAACCAGGATGGAAAGCTGCATGTGTATAGCTACTAGGTTCTTGAATATTAGATAAAGAGTTAAGTAGATGTTGGTTAGTGGTAGAAAGACCATGAAAAGGGAAAGAAGAAGGTGTGACTGGTGAGAGGAAACAAGGGGTACTAACATCAGTAAGCTGAATGGCATTGCATATGTAATCTTTTAAATAAGAAGGTGCATTGTGTGGTCTAGAAGACCTTCTAATTAAAAGATCCATCATAGGTTCAGGGTTGGTTGGTGAACAAACAGGAATGTGGACTGTTGATTTAACAGGAGTACTTATGTGAGGACTAGTTGTAGAAGTAGTGGGTGAAGAATTAAGAATGTGATCAGTAGAATGAACAGGAGTAGTTGAAGACTGTTCTGAATCTACAGGAGAACCTGAAGGAGCAGAAGCAGTAGAAGAATCCACATTTACAGGCAATTGAGAATGTGTTGAAAACTCAGTAGGTGAGGTGATAGACTTAGAAAAATATTCAGAACCAAATGGAAAGAAAGTATTTCCTGCATCAGTTGTTTTCAGAGAAGCAAAAGGAAAGAAATTTTCATGAAAAACAACGTCCCTTGAAACAAAAGTTTTCATAGTTTTTAGATTCAACACCTTATATCCTTTCTTTCCATGTGGATAACCTAGGAACACACAAGAAACTGCCCTTGGTTCAAAATTTGTTCTATGATTTGATAAAGTGGAAGCAAAACATAGGCAACCAAAGCACTTTAGGTTATGATGATTTGGCTTGGAATTGAAAAGTAACTCATAGGGAGTTTTGTAGTTGATAATTTTGGATGGATATATGTTGATTAAATGAGTTGCTGTCAATAAGAAATCCCCCCAGAAAGTAATTGGTAAATGTGACTGAAAAAGTAATGCCCTAGATGTTTCTAAAAAATGCTTGTGTTTCCTCTCCACAACTCCATTTTGTTGTGGAGTGGCTACACAAGTGGTTTGATGAATTATACCTTGGGAAAGAAGAAACTCTGAATATGTTATGCCACTTCCTAACTCAAAAGCATTATCTGATCTAATGATTTGAACCTTTGTGTGAAATTGTCTTTCTACCATTGCTAGAAAAGACTTTAAAATAGGAAAAACATTTGATTTAGTGCTGAGTAAATAGGTCCAAGTTCCCCTACTGAAATCATCCATAATAGTAAGAAAGTATCTAAAACCATTATAAGTAGGGCTCTTATATGGTCCTCAAGTATCCACATGAATTAATTCAAACACAGATTTAGTTGAAATAGAACTTGAGGGATAAGGGAGTTTTGATTGTCTTGCCATTGGACAGATGATGCAAGGATCAGTAGACCTTGAGCAAGAAGAAACAGGAATGTTTGATATATTTCTCATACTGCTTAATGGCATATGGCCTAGCCTATAATCTGCCTTTTACATTTGAATTAGAAAAACTGAAGCAAGAATTAAACTTAGGAACATATGCTGCCCTAATTTTGGAAACTAAATAACTACTAGACTTGAGAAAACTCTTGGTAGCAGGTGCTGGAACTTTTGTCTTGATGATGTAAAGGCCTCCTTTCTCCTTACCAATCTCCAGAGGGCTCTTCAGTGAAGGGCCCTGCAGTAGAAAACAAGAAGAAGGAGTGAAAAGCACATATTGTTTGAGATATTTGCACAACTTATGTACAGACATTAGATTGAATTTAAAAGAAGGAATATAAAGCACATCTTGTAATACTAAGTTAGGAAAAATTGAAACAGAACCAGAATGTGTTACTTTGACTCTATGAGAATTAGGCAGAGTGACTATCACAGGTTTAGGCAGAGGTTTGAAATCACAAAGAAATTCTTTGTTGAAGGTCATGTGTTCAGATGCACCACTGTCCATTATCCAGGATTTTTCATCTATTTGAACAAAACAAGCATATGAGTTAAAGAATTTAGCTATACCAGCACAGTTGACACTTGCACAAGCATCAGGAATAGAAGCATTTTCCATGTTGACTTGCTGAAGGAGTTGCAATAGCTGAGTCACATTTTCTTTAGTAAGTGTCTGCATATCTGGATCATCCATAATTCTTTGCTCACTGCTTTGTCCTGTACTGAAAGCATTGTTTGCTTGTGCTGAAACTTGAAATTTCTTCTGTTTTATGAACTTGAAATCTGCAGGAAAACCATGAATCCTATAGCACTTTTCAATACTGTGTCCTGGCTTCTTGCAGTAAGTACATATGCTGGAAACCTTCTTTCCCTCAAAACCTCCTTTCTGTCCTTTGTATTCAGTGTATTTCTTCACCCCTCCTGACTGATTTGCTGCAATGAAAGATGCAGCATCTCCTGGATAGGCAGGTGTAGCATGTATTTCCCTCTGCTTTTCATCTTGGATAACTAAGGAATATGCTTGTCCTATTGAAGGAAGGGGAGAAGACAGAAGAATATTACTCCTTACTCCTATGAAAGTTTCATTGAGACCCATTAAGAATTGAAGCAACCTTTCATCTTGGTGAGCCTTGTAATTCTTTGTCTTAGCACCACATTCACACTCACAAACACAAACAGAGAAAGTGTTTAGTGCATCTAGTTCATCCCATAGACTTTTCATTTTTGTGAAGTATCCTGATACACTAGAGTTTCCTTGCACAACAACACTTAATTCCTTCTGTAATTGAAACAATTTTGCTCCACCTCCATTTGTCTGACCAAACCTGTCTTCCAGGTCACTCCAAAGATCCTTTGCACTTTGTGAGTACAAAACACTCTCTGCTATTTCTTTGGAGAGTGAGTTGAGAAGCCATGAAAGCACCATGTCATTGCAACGAGCCCAGACCCTTTGAAGACCATATTCAATACTAGGAACAACTAAGGATCCATCAATGAATCCTAGTTTGTTCTTAGCTGAAAGAGCTATGACAACAGCTCTCCTCCAACCTCCATATCCTCTCCCGTCAAAGACTGAAGAAACGAGGTTCATCCCTGGGTAATTTGAGGGATGAAGATAATATGGGTGACCAGAATCAACCATCCCAGAAGTGGTGGAACCAGCTGCAACAGATGCAGCAGCAGTAGAAGAGGCAGAATTTACTGCATCAGTGGTCTGAACTTGAGTAGACATTGTTGTACTGAACAGCTCGATTTGAAGATTTGATTTGTAAAAAAAATGAGCTAGGAGAAGGAAAATATTAGAGCAGATCAGACCTGCTATGATACCATGACAAAATTGAAAGAAAAAGGAACAACTATGAAGTGGTTTTCTGTATATCTCTAAATAATCTGTACAGTGCATCTATATATCAAAGAAAAAAAGGAATCTATGTATAACCAACCTATCCAGCTGTCCTTATTCTATTTGTTCTGTTGTAACAAACTAACAGATATGTACAGAGAATTACAACTAATAAATTTCTACCCAATACAATTGTTGGATCAGGCCTAGAATGTGTAGGGTCTTGAACAAGTCTTGAACCAAGCCCAAAACGTGTAGAGCCCAATACAAATAATCAGCTTCAATATTGACCCAATGCTATTAGCCCGTAGGTTGTCCTTTGCATATGTCTAATTTGGGACCAACCATACCAAACATCCGATATTAGAGAGAACTATCCATCTGCCATTGTAGAGTCTTTGAGAAAATTACCAGAACCATTTCCAACACTGGGATCGAATTCGCCCTCAATACCTTTTGGGTTGAGTCGGTGACACTGGGATTGTCTAGTGTGATTTACATCCTCTGTGTGATTTGCATGATATTACATAGTGGGAGGTTTACCTTGTGCGCACAAATAAATATTGTAAGATCCTAGCTAACCTTGGCTTAAATAGTTCCTCTATAGAACACTTCTATAGATAACTTTTTACCTTTAGGTCCTCTATTATTAAAAGCAAATATGTTTCTCATATATACGAGAAACTGACCAAACTAGTCCCTTTAAGTTTGTCAATTAGATAAGTCAGTTCTAGCAGAAAATTGGAAATGATCATCCTCAATTTTAAGTTTTACCTAAGAAAATTGGAAGAGTATTTTCTTGCAGTAGTGCAAAGAATTGATGAGTAACGTATAGATGAGAGAATAATAGAGTATTCATAATTTTGAGCTCATGGTTCTGATTTTTGCATAGGTCAAATGAAGCGTATATGTGAGATTAAATGTGTCTCTTTTAGTTACATTTTCAAGTTGAAAAGCAATATATTTAAATATTACTTAGTAGAAGGATGTTTTCTATCAATGAATTAGTCTTGGGATTTTTTTTGTTTGTATACCAAATTTTGAATTTATTCACCCAATTTATCTAAGTTTTCTTATTTATACAAAGTAACTAAGTTTTTGTACAAATTATAAACAAAATTCGGCAAAATCTACAAATTTTCTACAATTTAAATATATATTTTTTGTGCAAAATCTAGTAAAAAAATTATAATTTACATACAATTTATATGCATCTTGTATACAATTATGTTAGTTGCATATATTTGTTATATCGTTTCTACACCCGACATACAAAATATATACAGTTTATTTATGTCTCTTTCTTCTTCGAGTTTCACTAAGAAAATCTAACCAAAACCACTTCGAATCTTCACCAAATTCTCTAAAAATTGAGATATAAATTCTAAAAAGTATTTTTAATCATTTTTAACAACACCCAATCAAAACAAATAATAATTCTCCAAAATTTAAGTTTTGAATTCAAGTTTTAAACTTTTTAATGACGGCCAATTTTTTTTTAATTAACCATGCTACACTCTCTCCTGCCCATCTTTGTTCTCTGTGTATGAATTGGAGAACGTAGAACATTTCTAATCCAATTTCTGCACAACATTCTTTAAGATAATAAATGCCAAAAAAAATTCATTCGTCACCGTGAGGTACTAAGATTTCCTAGCTGCCTTATTCAATTACATAGCACTTTTCACTTGGCTTTTACACTTTTTAGGACTTGGTGGAGCGAAAAGTCTCTTGGCACATGTAACGATCAATTTTGGACGAAAATATATTGTTTATATTCAGTTGGGTGGAATGGGAAGGAAGAAAAGTGACATAAAGATAAATAAGATTGGAGTCTAATATATTATTTTGTATATAAATAGTAGATTGTATATGTTAATATAATTAACTGATAACCCCCTTAGGAAGGGTAAATAAGTTTGTAATATAGTATAGATAGATGAAAATTCTCATATTTATGTCGGGCATACCATTAGGATTGCTTGAAGGCTAATTTCCCTAAACTAGCTACACATATAAAAGGAGTCACACATATTCATGTAATGACCCGAGGGGTCATTTTATGAATTAAGACTCCGTTCTAGGCTTATTAGCTATAAAAAGATTAATTTTAAATACCTCGATTTACGTGCGCATTCGGGGCGTGAAACCGAAAAGCTTTTATGTGAAAATATAAGAAATAGTAATTTCTAGAGTTAAAATTTGATTATAGTTGACTTGGGTCAACATTTTGAGTAAACGGACCCGAATCTGTGTTTCCGACAATCCCAGGAGGTCCGCAGTAAAATATGGGATTTGGGCGTATGCCCGAAATTGAATTCCGAGGTCCCAAGCCTTAGAAATCAATTTTTGAAAGAAATTGTTTTGCTGAATTATTAATGAAATAAAGAAAAAGAATTAATATTTGAAACCATTGGTATCGAGCCCGTATTTTGGTTCCGGAGTCCGGTACAAATTTGTTATAGTATTTGAATACTATCTGTGAAATTTGGTGAGAATCGGAGTTTATTTGACGTGATTCCGACGTCCGGTTGAGGGATAATGAACTTTAAGTGTTCTTGAGAAAAATGATGAGTTTTGAGGTTTAATTCATAGTTTTACATGTTATTTTCATGATTTGATCGGACGAGCAAGTCCGTATGATGTTTTAGACTTACGTGCATGTTTGGTTTAGAACCCCGAGGGCTCGGGTGAGTTTCGGATAGGCCACGAGATGTTTTGCACTTAGAAAAGTTGTTAGTTTTGGCTGTTACTGGTGCACTGATATTTTGTTCATCGCGTTCGCGTTACCCCAGTCGCGAACGCGTAGAGTAAGTTCGCCGGGGGTCGATTTTGTTCTATGCGAACGCGTGACCGAGGAGGTGAACGCGATGGACTGGGGGGAGACCCTACGCGAACGCGAAGAGTAACGGGCCTAGGAGGGGAACCTGATTTTCCTCTATGCGAACGCGAGCTTAGGGCCGCAAACGCGTCCTCTTCACCGCGAACGCGAAGGCCACTTGGGCCTGACTCTATACGAACGCTGGCAGGCCCACACGAACGTGATGAAGGCCTGCCCAGCTATATAAAATCAAATTTTAACACGGACAAAACCCTTTTTCTTCATATTTTTCAAACTACTCAGCCCTAAGGACGATTTTCTTCACCAAAGTTCATCCCCAAAATGTTGGTAATCAATTCTAAACTCTACTCTTTAATTACCCAATGTTTTCATCACTTTTAAATCAAAAATCAAGAATTTTCATAGTAAAAGTTGAGGGTTTGGGTAGAATTAGGAAATTTTGTAAAAATCGAATCTTTACCTCGAATTGAGGTCGGATTTCGAAACTAATTGCATATTCAGGCTCGGGGGTGAATGGATAAACGTAATTTGGTCCGAACCTCGAGTTTGGACCAAGCAGGCATGGGGTCGGGTTTTAATGTTTTATATAGAAAACTTAGGAAAAAATATAATTTTCAGTAAAGTTACTTCCTTTAGGATTAATTAATGATATTAGGTTAATTGTGATTAGATTCGAGTGTATTGGAGGTGAATTCAAGGAAAATCTATAATTGAGCAGTGAGTGACCTGCGAATTTGATGTAAGTGCTTGGTTTAACCTTGACTTGAGGGACTGGGAATCTCCAACCTAATTGCTAAGTGAATTTGCATGTGCGTGGTATATAGGTGATGTGACGAGTATTTATGCACCACCAAATTATCTGTTAAACATGATCCCTTCCCCGTTTTCAATTTAATTGATCCCTGGCTTAATTGTTTTATGATTATTGATGCCTACATGCTTACTTGGTTTCGTTAACTTGCTGTTAAGTATTGTTTTCAAGTATTTTTGGAAGTGTTGGTTGTTCCTTTGGCTTCATTGTGATACCGAAAATGGGGAAACTAGTTGACAGTGTTGTAATATATTACGATTGGTTTATTTGTGAAATGATAAATGGTGATGTTACGAGTGGTATCGTTTACTGTTTACAATTGTTAAGAAAAAATATTGTGAAAGGCATTGACTTGAAATTTGTGAAATCTTTATAAATAAAAGTGATATGATTGTCTGGTGGGAGCGGGTTGCACGCCGCAACAAGGAGGGTATAAGGGTGGACAGGTGGAATCGGATTGCACGCCGCAACACGAGAAATAAGGGTGATATTTGTATATAGGGAGGAGGAATAAGGGTGGACAGGTGGGAGCGGGATGCACGCCGCAACAAGGAGCGATAAGGGAGAATATTTATGATTTATTGATTTTTAAATACAAGGAACGGAAATTTTCCTCCTTTGCTCTATGGTTTTTCTCATATTTGACACCTACGGTTATTTTAAAAGTGAAATTTGAAATGTGAAAACGTATGTGAGAATTAGTTATAGCTGAGACCTGGAAAGAGGTGACTGAGTTATTTCATTTATTGTTATAGTTTATTGTTTTTGTTTAGTTTAGAATTTCTTTTCTTGCTTTATATATATATATATATATATATATATATATATATATATATATAT